>UYYA01001137.1:0-21355 GCA_900624975.1 Angiostrongylus costaricensis | reverse complement strand
TTCTCTTAACCTCGGCATTGGAATATGAATGTGTCGTTTTCTTGTTCAGCAATCGCGAGGTTTTTAAACAGCATACATTCCATATTCCAATGCCGAGGTTAAGAGAAAGTCGATCCTGGGAACTATGAAAAATCAGTCAAAGCTCAAGGTTTTCAGAGAAATCTAAGCGAAGTCTCGCTATGTACTACCTAATGCGAAAAAGAAAACGAAAATCTGATAATCGAAGGACTAAAAGAAATTTTTTCACGATATACTATGACTACTTCCTTAATAGAAAAGTATCATAGGGTTCTATTATGCCATCAAACCTCAAGATGATATGACAACCGCTATAAAAACAAATGAAACCAAAGTAGTGAGAGCAATAGTCAAACACCTGTTCCGCATTCTTTGAGTTGTAAGTGCTCGAGGGCGCAGAGTGGCATGGAGTTTTCCGGAATTTCTAAATAATCTGTGCACTGTTTTCTACAGAAAACTGTTCGAATGACATCTCCCTTAGTAATGCCCGCTGCTATTGTCAGCATGAGAACTGCAATGGCCATCTGCAAAAAATTGGAATGAGACGAACACCTACAAAAACGATTAAAAGAAGAAGGACGGTCAGAAACGAACCAGCCAACAAAAAAGGAAACGATTATATGTTATAAGTCATTCAGATAGAAAAAAAGCTCTATTCTAGGCCCTCGTTAGTTCATTTTCATGATGAACCAAATCGATTTCCAGAAAAAGGTGCAAGGTGGATTGTATCAACTCACTGTTCGAAACAGCTTAAGGATTGAGAACTCAGATGATACGGGTTCCACGGAATGACAACCAATATACAGCAGCCGTTAGTGACTGGATTCTTCGGGATGTTAAACGCACTGCAGGAAGACCACCGCCTCGATGGTCAGAGTTCTTCACGAAGAGCATAGAAGAAAGACTTCCACGAGTTCCTAGAGCGAGCAGAACCCACTGGACTACTCTTGCACGCGACAGGGAAAAATGGAAGAATTACTGGAGCCCGCTCGAGTTACTTGACAATCAACGGGGCTGCTGGTGAAGCAGCTGACGGTGCCACAGATTCACATATTTTCTGCATTCAAATTGGTGCGATTGATAACTGGCCTTAAAATCTCCGCTTGAACAGAGGCATTTATGGTGGTGATTGTGTTCGGAATTGCGCTTCACCATTCCTCTAAATCGCTGGTTCTCTCATTCTGTAAATTTCCTGAAATATGAGAACAACTAATTGCAGCGAAAACAGTGCATTTGATTTTAAATATCTGAAGAGAGACGGCACAGATTATCTGTCATCCGTGATCATCTATAAATTGCATTGAGAACTAGCACAGTCACCATGAAATGAAGCAACGGAAAAGAGACAAAACAGGTCCAGACAAAAGGCACAGAGGGATCTTGTAAACTTTGGATAAAAAGGATAAAGGGACAAAACTCTCGGCGTTGATCTATCCTTCAGGAATGCGGGAATGCGCCATGCATTCGACTTCGTTAAGCTCGTTTGGAGGTAACTGAATGTACATCTGGCCTTTACAATGACTCGCGGTGGCCTACCGATGCATCGAGCCAGTGCTGTTATCCTCCCAGACAAGTCTGGTACCAATTTGCCCACCCCGGATGGATGGAAAGCTTGGTGGGCCATGGACATGGTGATCGATTCCACGTTTGTGTCGTAGTGGCGCCTCCAACCACTGCGCCACACGCGCCCTAAATTAATTAGATACAATGTAAATATTCACGATTTGGCGAATGTGGAAAAGGTCGCACGACTTCGTTTTTACTTAAAATGAACAATTAAAGTATGACAGCAATGAATGACACATGCTGTCACCTATTGTAACTAATTAAAGAAACGACAAATAAAGCTTGAAGAGCGCAGATGCTGTATGGGGGAAGATGGTGAATTCCTGTGAATGAACATACTATGAACTGAATGGAATTCATAGGTGTGCAACATTGAAGAATAAAGGTTGTTCCTTATCGCTTTGCCTTCAGCTTAGAAAAGGTTTTACTTGCATGAGAAACTTATCTCAAGAGGTTTTACACAGTGAAAATTAAAGGAACGTCGATCACCGCAGGATGGTGAGGCAAGAGGATGCGGTGGATGAATGGACGAGTTTGCTCGACAACAGGAAGGATTGAAATTGGAGAAACTGTCAAGTAGTGTAGAAAAGTTGCTCTTATGTTTGCTAAACGGTAAAAAGAGAGACAAAGACAAAAAATACAAGTAATCATAGCTTGGAGTTCGATTAAGTGACAGAAAAAAACAGTACGATAAAAACACTGCAAAAAGAATTAAGCGGTAGAAGTTTCTCCTTGATTACCACGTTGCCATAAAAAAGGGACAAAAACGTAAGTCTAAAGTGGTTTGCGTAAAACCGTAAAACCGGAACCGAGAACAAAACTACTAGAAGGAAGGCCAACAAAGGCTGCGATGTCAAAACAGTCGAACTAGTTGGTAATCCATATTACACAAGGTTCTCCTTTAAATCCTACCCATATATGCTGTTGGGACACCTCTTAAGCTTATAAAATAAAGAAACTGGTCTTTCAGGATCATTAAATAGTTCGGGTAAAAAAACACGCGGAATTTGGTGTGACGACGGCACGATAACAAATTCCTTCTCAACAAATGTCAACATACGTACATACACACATACACACATACACACATATGCATACATAGACAAATACAAGCACAAACACACATACACACATACCCATATACACAAATACACACATACACGTACATACAAATACACGCACATTGAACGTTCACAGATACATACATCCATGTAAACCAGAACGCCCTGATGATGGAGCCACGTATGATGTGGTTCTCTAATGAGAGGTGAGGACTGGCCCTGTGCGACTATTCAACGAGGAAGTGTGTCGTACCGCACTCAAGACGTCACAGACCACGTTTCAGTGATGAATCGATCACTCCGGAATCCGTTATTAACGAAAATATTTGTGCTTTTCGGCGAAAGGATAGAGAGCTCAGCCGATGCGAAGAAAAAACAGTAATGCATAGCAACTTTCATCTATAGCACCGTACCACATCCATATATAATAATGCATAAGACTAAGCGGATATAAAGAAAAGCAAACTCTTGAATACTTCAAGTGAATGATCGGCTTCGCATCAGTGTTTTGTGCGCCGCATTTTCTCAAAGACTCTATTTATTAGCTGCTCACTGAAACCCGCCACGAAACCCAAACGAAGACAGATGATATGCTAGAAAATGGAAGCAAGAACAGCTTATAGGTAAACCTGGCGCTACACGCACAGGTTGAACCTTTCCACTGAATCCAGAGGAGTTTCCGAACAATGACAGCCAGAGCTTAACCGGCACTTCGGCAAGGTCTACGTATACCAGCGTACAATCGGCTCTAACTCTGACATTTTATTCTACTAATCACTACATTCTTATCGTTCTGGACACCAGATAATTAAACCTATCACTTGCATGTTAACATGCGACTTATTGAGACGTGGAGAGCACGATTTAACAATCGAGCCAAAATAGAAAAAAAAGTTTTCTTGATTTTTATACAACCCGTCATTCACATTCACTGTACGGTTTCCAGCAATTCCCACCTTCGATTCGTCTCCTCTCATCCATCACGATTTCAAAGAATGATTTTTCCCGCATTATTCCGGCACCGATTTCCCTGGAAAGATGAGAGGCTTTCTGAATCCCGGTGCGGGATCCAACCAGCACCGTGCTCGAAATCATCAGCATCACCACCATCGTGCTATCCGCCCCTAATAATCGAACAAAATTCCTCATATAATAGAAGACTCTCTCCAAGGATTCTATAGATGATACGAACTTTTTGACAAGCCCCTATCAGTTACGTTCCACAACGCTATCTCATTAACGTGCTGACGGATACGCGGAAATAGAATAAGTTCGTAACACTTCCGCGTCACGACTGCACTTTTAGTAAAAAAAAATTACCCTCTACGTCACATTAATCATTCGGGACGAAACCTGTCAGAGGATCTCATTTTTGAGCACTTTTTAACGTTGCTTAAAGATTTAATGTCAGCCAGAGGCTTATATAATGGAGCAGCTTTGGCTTTCTTAGAGCAAAGAGCCATACAAATTGTTCTTGTTTGTGGTGATGCGCTACTTTAAGGCATTAAAGAACTAGTATTTTTCTCGTTTGCGGGAATTCATACCTTTTCTTGAAGCCTTCTTGAAACAACGACAACAACAACGAAGATCTGTACCAACCTCGCGTCAGCTTAAGAAGATCAGCTTATAAAATCACATAAATAAACATATGAACATATTCGATTCTCTAGGCAAATTTATCATTTTACTAGAAATAGTTTAAAATATAAATAACAAAGTGAAATCGAATGTTAAATAGTTCTGATGAAGAATCACCATAGAAATAGAACATCCACATAAGACAATATTTATTCCCATGACCGACTTTCTGTTAACCTCGGCATTAATTGATAATTCAATGTTTTTCATCAATAAGCAGACACGAGGTTGTTAATATAGAATTTATTAGAACACAATTGCTGACGTTTCGGCGGTTTCACCTTCTTCAGAGCCTGGAAAGGTCAAATTGAGATGTGATCTACTCAGCCAAACACTTTCACAACCCCAGCAGATAAAACTTGACAATTCGATTTTCATTCGCATAAGAAACAGCTTCATTCAAACACCTACCGTTTATTTGTTGTAAGTATTTAAGTTAGTTGGTGGATAGCCGCCGCACAGAGTAATACATGGTCGATAACTGGGTCCATGTCACTCTGTGCGGCGGCTATCCACCTACTAACTTAAATACTTACAACAAATAAACGGTAGGTGTTTGAATGAAGCTGTTTCTTATGCGAATGAAAATCGATTTATCAAGTTTTATCTGCTAGGGTTATGAAAGTGTTTGGCTGAGTAGATCACATCTCAATTTGACCTTTCCAGGCTCTGAAGAAGGCGAAACCGCCGAAACGTCAGCAATTGTGTTCTAATAAATTCTATATTAACAACCTCGTGTCTGCTTATTGATGAAAAACATTGAATTAACAATATTTATTATTGGTCTACAGAAAGTAGTCAAACTTTGTAAGTTAATTATAGTAGTAGTACGAATAACTCTTCGTCTATGGTGCAATCAATTACTATATTTCGTTGCAGTTCGGTCAACCGAAGATACGATGAGAACAACACCCTGCCTTGAACGATGAAACATTGCCGACAAAAGGACAGTGGAAAATGAAGTATCACAATGTGAAACACGGAAATAAAGAAGTATGGAAAAACAAAAAAAAGAATTCGGTAACGATAATCGAAATACCACCGAGTAATGTAAGGCGCCAACTAGTTCGTAACCGCCTATACGACCGTCTATGTGCAACGCAAAATTGCATAATTTGCCCCAATGGTAGAGACGGCGACTGCATGAGTTCGGGTACAGTCTATCTGATCTCTTGTAAAGCGTGCGGGGACGAATACGTTGGCGAAACGGGTACTGGCACTCTGCGTACGTATGAAAAAACACCTGGTCGGCAAACGTAAGCCAAGTACTCCACTAGGTACGCATAGCACGCAGAGATATAACGGAGAAGATATTGAAGTAGGAGTTACGATCCTCGCGCAAGAATCGAGAACACAAGCGCGCAAAGCTCTACAGGCATTCTGGATTAATTTCAAGAATCCGAAAATGAACCGCAGGGAGGAATGCCTCATTATCACGCGTGATATTGGGCAGTATATAAGCCTGTTCTTTTGATGAGACGGGCACAATACGATTCCGCGTCAACTCTGAGCGGTTGGTCTCCACGTAACATATTTAGTGGAACACTTATAGAAAGCGGTGAGTGTGCAAAGACTCTGTTTTCGATGTGATTGAAATTTTGGTTCAGCAATTTTTTCTGTTTGGTTATTGAGATGTTTGGATGTGTAAATTGCAGTCAACTTGACCTTTCCAGGCTTTGAGGAAGGCGAAACCCGCCGAAACGTCAGCTTGTACGTAAATAAAGAAATAAAATGGCACCTCGTGTTTGCTGCGCAGAAGTAGAAAGAATTATGAAAAAAAGGGAAATAGGTGTTCTGTTCTAGGAAATGAAAACAATTTGAAGAAATCATAATGCTTTTGTTTTTCATTCACTGCCTATCTCCGTACCGCTAAAGGTTGTCGCATCGCCGGTTCGAAGCCTAACTGAGGTTCCGCGTTTTGTTCATATCTCAGTATCTTTGTGATTTTTGTGGTTGTATTTCACAATCTATAGAATTCAGATTACAAAATGATGAGCTACGAACTCCCAGATGACAAGCAGAAAATAGAGGGTGAGAGAATGGCAGAACGAGGCCCTCAGTGGTGCCGTGCGTAACAAGAGACCCCCGGAAAGGGTAATCGCGGTTAGATCTGACCTGGGTTCCAAGTCTTGCAAATATCTCAGAATCACTATGGTTGCATTTCACATATTACTTTGTCGTGAAAAAATAATGGGCAGTAGTCTCACCGAGAATCAGTCATAATGACTTCTTGTCCTAAGTATCAAAAGTATGCCTGCACTTTTGAATTTTCTCTACCTGTGGCGAACTGCCTTTCTTCTTGTTTAAATAGTCTCGTAAAGAACTTCTATGGTATACTTAAAAGTTATAACTTAGGTCAACGTAGGTCGAGTTACTACTAGTATTAGTCACAATGCACAGAATGGTGTATGCATGCAGCGCATTGGTTAAAAGTATCCACTAATACACCCATTTCCCTTGGTTCGACCCCACGTCTCAGGCAAAAAAAGGCCTTCCCACCACTGCACAGCAGTGCGAAATTGTTTACGATTTATCTAACACGTTAAGTTTATATACGGAAAAAACAACAAAGCAAACGAGATTCTTTATTCCTTTTTCTATCGTTTTATTCTTCTTTTCGAAAACCAAGTCGATCAAAGGGCGGCAGCTTTTCGTGCATTGCTTTGTGGCGAGTTCTATGTTTGCTTGTGTTTCGCCGAACGATGATGTTCATTCGACCCACCTTCATAGTTCAAATGGAGATCGCTCGGGTTAATGAATGAGAAGCAATATTTCACACAGCTTTTAGATCAGTGGCACTAAATGTTAGCCGTTTAATTAAATTTTAGCTTATTCGTGCAAAAGATGGGAAATATTTCCTTAAGAGTTCCATTGTGACCTCATAATGGGTCATAAAATCATCGACAGAAAAAGTGAGATTCTCGTCAGGTTTGTACATTTTACCAAACGATGTTTCCAATGCAGGAACAACTCGGGTGTCATCAAACGTGAAACAAAGGATATCGAAATATCGATGAAATCAATCAGGATCATACGATGTGGTTACTTCATTAATCGATGTAGTACACACGAGTAATTTCCATGATTGGTGGAGGATTTTTGACAGGATTCCGTGGACGGATATAAACACAACCGTACACACGCAAATAGACACGTGTTCAATGTATACATAGGTACAGGGCTAGGATTGCGAAGTGGTTAGTGGTACCATCGATCAGGAAGCAAAGGTACTAGTTCGATTCCCGCCTCAACGCCCTCTTCCAGTCCACGTGGGAACGCCCTAGCTCCAACATTTTAAGGAGAATTGACTCGACCATCATTCTATGACATTTACAAATAGGTCAAAATCCTCAAACGGAAATCGAAACAACAGGAGAAATTTTCGAAGACCATTATGGACGATGAATGACTGCGGAGGAAAACGAGTCGAATGTATGAAGCACTGGGATACGCACAGTAGATGTGAAGGGTTATGTAAAAAAATACATTAGTATACGAACACTGCGACAAAGAACTCCAGGGTATCTGCTCGATATCCACAGAACACGGAAGTAAATGGTTGTAGTAGAGTCTGGGTGTCTGACGCGTTCCGCCTTCCACATCTGTTGTCGGAACCGCCGCGTACACGACGTCAGCCACCCTCCATCACTTCCACGCTTCATCGACGGAACGATCATTGTTCCCGTCCTTTTTCGTCGCTGTCTCGCATTTGTCGCTTGGGAAGTCTACGTTTTATGTCCGTAAAATGGACTATTAGCAATAAAGAAGCAAAATAAGTCTGCAATGGTGAGAAAACGAAGAGCGAAAAGTTGCGTGGTCGTTATAAGATGTGAATGCCAGGAAATCTCTGCCGTTTCGTACTATGAGGCGCTCAACATTGCTTACGATCAAGAACACTACTAAGGGGTATGAATTGATATGACTGGTTACTTCTTCAAAAATCCTAGTTACTTGATACTTGAACGGCCCACCCTCACTGGTTGTGCGAACCTCAGTATATTCTCCATTTCTTTGAGATTTCCTGGTTAAGCCATTGTGGTTCCCTGGAATCCTGAGGACAGCCTGGCCAAAGTCTGCCCGAGGTCGTCACCACCACAGGTAGTCGCAGCGCTTGTGGATCAGAAAGAAATTTTCCACCATGCGACCTTGATACCAGGACGGTGGTGAGTCCTGGTATTGGTTTTGTCTTAGCCAGGTTTCCTGATGGAAACGCCGGACTTCTTTCTTCTCAGCTTGGAAGACCTTGCCGGGAGGACGAATCCCCCCGCTGTACATAGCCGTCTGATACCCATGAACACCTCCCAACCACGATGATACGATAAACCTTGGGAGGTCTTCAAAAATCATGCTGTAAAATTGAGAGATCGGTATGCTAAAAGAGATATGACCAACATTTGTCCAAGAACCAGCCATTAAAAGTTAACGATGCCATAAAAAATTTCTTAAACACTGTGATTGCCTACCTCCGCATGTTGTGCCTCCTGCGGCATCAAGATCATCACTGTCGTGTCCTTTTGGTCGGTGTAAACTTAGGAGAGTACTTTGTCAGACTTTCAGTCCTTTCGTCTATGCACTCTTTTATGCACACACAAAGTTTTTTTGTCGGTTTCCTCAATGCTACCAATCACCGAATGCTTTACAGGAGATCGGGTACATTCCGAGTGGACTCGTGCAATCCCCTTCTCTGCCATTAGGGCAAATCACCCCATTCGCTGTTATGCATGGATTGTCGCATGTACTGTTTCGAACTAATCGACCACGTAGGGTGCTTGGCATGAGTTCAGTAACTGTCATAGAATTCCTTCAACCATTTATTTCTATTTGCACATGTTAATAGCGGGTGACCATTTCGTTGGATATAAAAACTAGATGTTAAGTTTTACCTACTGCCTCTTAGAATTTTTCATCGGAGGGCGTTACGTATGGTGCAACCACATTGCTGCTGAGATATTTGCAAGACTCCGGACCGCAGATGTCGGGGTGGGGAACGAACGCGCTATTGTCATTTCCGGGGACTAACGCATTCACCACCACATACACCATGTAGATCCTTTATTTCATGTGTATCTCAGCCAGTTCTGTCGCCAGCGCCATCAGCAATATCCAATAGAAGGAGTGAAAATAATAAAGCAAATAAGGCAATAAAAACCAAAATTAAAAGAATCTTATCTATACGACCGTCTATGTGCAACGCAAAATTGCATAATTTGCCCCAATGGTAGAGACGGTGACTGCATGAGTTCGGGTACAGTCTATCTGATCTCTTGTAAAGCGTGCGGGGACGAATACGTTGGCGAAACGGGTAGACCAGTCTGCATGCGGATAAAGGAACACCTAGTCGTCAAACGTAAACCAAATACTCCACTAGGCACGCATAGGACGCAGAGATATAACGGAGAAGATTTTGAAGTAAGGGTTACGATCCTCGCGCAAAAATCCAGAACACAAGCGCGCAAAACTCTAGAGGCATTCTGGATTAATTCAAAGAATCCGAAAATGAACCGCAGGGAGGAATGCCTCGTTATCACGCGTGATATTGGACAGTATATGTAAACCTGTTGTTCTGATGGGAGGAGCACTTTACGCTTCCATGTGAATTCTGTGCGGTCGGTCTCCACGCGACATACTCAGTGGAAGACTCATAGAAAGCGGTGAGTGTGCAGAGCTATGCTAAATGTGATTGAAATCTTGGTTTAGCGTTTTCTTTGTCTGGTTATGGAGGTGCTTGGCCGAGTGGACTGCTGTCAACTTGACCCTTCCAGGCTCTGAGGAAGGCGAATTCTGCCGAAACGTCAGCTTGTACGTACATAAAAAAAATAAAATAACACCTGTATTTGCTGAATAGAAGTAGAAATATATATTCATTCTTATCTAGGTTTGATATATTGTTCTGGAGCTTAAACTTCTTCCCTAGATTTAACCTGAGTGACTGATGTTTCGCACTCACTGAAAAAGCTCGTTTTCCTGCCAAGTGTAGCGATTCCCTGCTCTCGTCTTCTGTGCATGCAGTTTTAACAGTTCGACAAATGTTTCCAGTTAGTGCTTCTTTCGCTATCACTTTACGTCGAGCACCAATTTTTGCAGCAGCCGCTTCCGGAAAGCTACATTTTAACGTTTAAGAATGGAAGCCACTTCTTTCTGGGTTTTCTCAGGTGAATTTTATTTATACCGAGTGCTCATGCGTTAATTCAAAACATTTGTGGATCTCCTCATGTGCAGAGCGGGTAAAAAAAACAATAATCTACATTTCGTTAGTGGACTAAAGTTTGCTGATCGAGAAGTGGGAGCTTGTAACTTGGACACAGAGGCGATCGTAAGATTCGATGTTGCACGCAGTCCCATCGCCAATCCTTTGCTGTATAATGTCTTTTAGATCACCTAAACACTGAACAGCTAAGATGTTTATCTAGGATTTCATTGTTTATTGCATCCATAGGCCAAACATATTTGTTTTTCCATCATGTTTAATGAGAAGCTCGAAAATTCGAAAATGTCGTCTGTAGCCGGGTTACTCGATGGGTTTGTGCAGCGTAACATCGACTGACTCCATAACAAATGTGCGGTTTGAAGATCCATGACGTAGACGATCTAGAGATATTTTGATGTTACACAGATGGGCTGGTGCGCACTTAAGCAATTCAGTGAGCTGTAGGCATAGAAACCACGTCCTACCATTCGTCGGCCCGTCTACAGAGCTGATGATCTGTCTAACCTTGAATGTTAAAAGGTCGGTTCACGCAAAGTTATCAGTTTAGAGCAGCCTAAGTATTTTTGTAAGCAAGCATACGACTGAACAGGTTGGTAAATGATTTTTAACCTTTGATTTCCATTAATGCGACAGAATATTTGTCTGACAATAAGAAGAAACTCTATTAGAAAGCGGCTAGTCTTCGAAAAAGGCAAAGTTGCCAAAACGTTAGCCATCGAACATCAAAATACGTCATGAAAACCTCGTGGAAGCTTTCCAAAGGGAATTAGAAAGATTATATAAGGTATAAGCATTGTCTCACTTTAGTATCTCATCAAGGATAAAAAAAGGATAAAGCTCTTCGTTTTGATCAATCCCTTAGGGATGCGTCATGCATTCTACTCCATTAAGCATCCCTTGGAGGTGATTGAATGCGTATCTGGCCTTTAGAATGACTCACGGTGGTCTACCGATGCGTCGAGCCAGTTCTGCTATCCTCCCAGACAAGTTTGGTGCTAGTTTTCCAAACCCGGAGGGGTAACAGGCTCGGTGGGCCATGGACGCCGGGATCGCTTTCACGTGTGTGTTGCAGGGCGCCTCCGACCACTGCGCCCTAAGCGCCATTTATGGTATCTCATAGTGTATCAAATCCGACTCTGTAGACAAATGTAAGATTTTTATAGATAATTTCATTATTTTAGACGAAAATTATTCAAATCTATCCTTCTTATCAAAAAAACTTCTCTGATTTCCTAATTCTACTTGAGGAAGCAGGGGGCAGGTAGTACAGTAGTAATAATGTCCGTTATCACGAGCATGGTGCTAGTTCGATTTCGCTATGGGAAAACCAAGCCTATCATCCTCCCGTGGTCGGGAGATTGCTACCGGACTTATCTGGGAAAAATTGCTCTGTAATCAAATTGAGAACTCTCCAGCTCGGGAATTTCGGCACTCCAGAGAGAATTGCTCTACCAGCATTCCACCGCATTCAGCATAAAATTTAAATTCAAGCATTAACCGATGCGACACGCAAGAAGTTGGAGGATCTTTGTGGACAATGGTTGCGAAGAAATGAATCGAATGTGAGAAGTGCTGGGATCCGTACAGTAGACGTGAAGACGGGTCAAATAAAATAAAAAGATAAAAAATGGAAACTTGAGGAAACTCCAATTTTTAGCGGCATGTGAATCTTATTTTAGAAGTTTCGTTGTCTTAATGTCTTATTTTTCGGGAAATTAAGTGAACAAGCGGAATTTCGGCATCATTCTGTGATACTCACCTTTCACTCTTGCCCCTTTTTTTACACTAAACAAGCTGAAAACATGAATTTTTTAATTTTCTGAAGTTCTAATTTTAAACTAATTGAAATGGAAGCAGTACTGAGTAGTTATATTTAGCTTTACAATAATGAGGCAAAGTCTCTTTTACGGGAATGTTATATCTTCAGAAAGCCCAGTCATCAACTCATGGGAACGGTTCCTATGACTCAAAACGTTTCTTTCCATAAATTGACCTTTCACAAAGTTTTTCCGGTAAATATATAGCTCTTCTGATTTATGCGGAAGTAGGCAACGCTGAACGTCGAGCGCTTGGCCTCATTCTCTACGTGGTCATGTGGATGCGCTTGGGTTTGCCCTGTGTGTTATGTGATGGTCGAACGACTGTCAGTGTCCTTTTATTCGTAAACAAATCTGTTGTCTGATTCCCATGTGACAGATAAGTTATTCAGTAGAGAGCTAGTAGAACTGGTGAGCTCATACTGGCTCGAAGGACATCTTGCCGCTGTTCTCGAGTGTTAACTTTGTTTATCCTCCCAGAATACTGTCTTACCACTGTCGATTCTGTAGTGATGGAGAGTTTGCTACCGCAAGCTCTTAAAACATGCCCTTTGGAAGGTGATGGAGGAGAATTTTCAAAGCTAGGTCATGGTCCAAAGTGCAGGATTTCTAATGAAAGAACAAATAAGGATGAAACCTGTTTTACTGAGAACATGCCAAAGTTTCACATATACGAACAAGCAAAGATTTTTTCACTTGAATGAAAATGCGATTAGGTTTGTGAACGAACATAAACTTTCGTGACAAATAGTGAAAGAATGAGTTCCTGAGGAATGCGAACGCACGGACTGAACGCTGTGTTAATTTGTAAGAGTTAAAATCAAATCCCATCTGAGCAAAAATGCCGACGGTGATGGAGGAGGTTGTCTCAGATATGTAGATGATTGTTTTGCCGTCTTCTCTACGCAGGAGGAGATGGACAAATGCTTCGAATTATTAAACGAGCAGTCCGAGTACATAAAGTTCACCCGGGAGAAACCGAGAGAAAACTGGCTTCCGTTTTTGGATGTCCAAATAAACCTATCAAGTAGCGGTTACCTGACAAAGTGGTATCGAAAGCCAAGTAACAAGAACATCTTTGTCCATTTCCTTTCTTCCCACCCTTCACACACAAAGAGGGCGATTGTGAGAAACATGTTTCGAACAGCCACCTCTGTGTGCACTACCAGGGAACTAAAGGAAGAATCGCGCGACTTGGCCCGGCAAATAGCCACCTCCAATGGCTACGAAATAGTAACCCCACGAGATAAGTTTACAAGGAGAACGACGCGCCCACGCGAAACGCTTGGCCAAAACAAAATCCCGTTTATGTTGCCTTTTATAAGCGATGAAGTAAGCGCAGCTATAAAACGATGCTTAAGAAGGGCAGATCTAGAGGAATCGGTAGCGATAGTTGAAATACCACCGACTACTCTACGTCGCCAATTAGTTCGCAACCGCCTGTATGACCGTCTGTGTGAAACAACAAATTGCGTAATTTGCCCTTACGGCAGGGACGGTGATTGCATGAGTTCAGGTACGATATACCTGATCTCGTGTAACAATTGCGGAGATGAATATATTGGCGAAACGGGCAGACCTTTGTGTATCCGTATAAAAGAACACCTAGATGGCAAACGAAAACTAAGACGAAGCACCCCACTAGGCACGCATAGGATACAAAAGCATAGCGGAGACGATTTTGAAGTGAAAGTCAATATCCTTGCACAGGAGTCCAAAACACCAGCGCGAAAACTCCTAGAGGCTTTTTGGATCAATGCCAAAAACCCTACAATGAATAGCAGGGACGAATGCCCGGAGATCATACGCGACCTGATCTCGTACGTTCGCATCGATTTTTGATGTGGGATGGTGCAGTCGTCAACCACATGCGACTATAATCAGCTGTTCTAAACTTCCTCATTGGAAGTCACGAAAAAGCGGTGGGTTTTTCGAGAAGTTGTTGATTGTGTAATTGCCAGAGAGTTCTTCGTCTTTTTGTAAGTGTTATTGAAGCGTTTGGCCTAGTAGATTGTATATCAGTATACCCTTCCAGGCTCTGAAGAAGGCGATACTGCCGAAACGTCAGCTAGCGTTGTATTGTATTGTGTTTTCTTTATGGAAGTAAATTTATTTTTTATCTTATTTTGGCCCCTTCTTCATGTCTACTGTGCGGATGCCACCACTTCTCACATTAGATTCGTTTCGTCGTAACCATTGTCGACGAAGATCTTCGAACTTTTACATGTGGCTTCGGTTACTGCTCGAGGATTTCCATTTCATGTTGAATGTCGTAGAATGCTAGCCGAGCAATTCTCCCTGGAGTCCTAAGAAACTCGGGTTGGAGCGTTCTCATTTGGATTGCAGAAAGTGGTTTTTTTCCCGGACCACGGAAGGATGAGGAACTTAGTTGGCCCGGAACGAAATCGAACTAGCACCATGCTTGTGATGACGGATATCACTACCACTGTTCTAACTGCTCCATGAATTGAAATATGTGGCATTCTTCCGGAGTCCGCCCCACTCTTCTTTTCGCACATCTGTCATCTGTTCTTATTATGAGACTGGCCCATTTGTAGTTCTCTATGGAAGAATATTATCCTGGAGTCCGAAGATTGTGTAGGTTGCGAGGATCTGAGCTGCGCATTGCGACTAGACTTTGTGAATTTCGGGTAAGTTTCAGAAGACATCGTTCAAGCGTTCTATGGGTGATGCGCAGATTTCCTGACGTGGTTGAACTGTCAGCCCACGTCTATTCAGTACGACAAAGCGCTGGGAGGACTGTTGAATCGAAAAGGTGGGCGCCGAGTTTCAAGTCCGTTAGTTGGGGGATGGTTTCTTTGCGAGCCCCAAATGCGGCTCATTCCGCTCTGCCTTTTCTGTCTAATTGCTTTTTGAATTTGTTTCCTATATTCATTTAATGAACAAAGTACACGTATGAGGCAGTCTCTTTAATCAGATAAGCATTCAATTCGATTTCTTTCGTCTTGTCTTCTTCCACTGTTTATCCACAAAGAGGGTCCATATGAGAAACATCCTTTGAGTAGCCATCTTTGTATGCACAGGAAGAGAACAGAACGACGAATTTCTGAATTTGGTGCCGTAAACAAGCAATTCCAATCGCTTCGAAAGGGCAGCTCCTCGGGATAGCTTTCGGGGAAGGTCTACGCCCCTACACCTCCAAACGATATGTCTACAGAGGAGTGGACATGTTTACCCTGTTCTTCATTTCAAAAGATAAAAGCACAGCTGTGAAAAGTTGTTTAAAAAGAACCGGTTTACAGAAAATGCGAACTGTGCTCGCAGGTGTTCGTGTACTTTGATTTACTGCCTACTATTTTTTCACGGCAACGTGTTACGTGAAATACAACCACAGGAATACCGAGATATCAGTAAAGCTTGCTGAGTGTTCTCATGGTTGATCTGTAAATCGTGAAGGCACGAATATTGGTGAAACAGGCAGGCCACTACAAGTCCGCATAAAATAACCCTAGATAGCAAGGCAAGCGTATTGTTAAACCAGACACTCCACTATTGGCTTGTGGGACACAAACACGTGAAGGGGAAGAGTTTAAAATGGAAGTTACTATCTTAGCACAAGAGTCTAAAACTCCAGCGAGCAAAACTCCTCAAGCACTTTGCGTAGAGATCCATAAGTGAGCAGCAGTGAGGGAAACTTCTTTATCACGCCTGATCTCACATGTCTCAGAATGATGTTGTAAAGTGAGAGCAGTACATCACCTACTCCATCAATAAGTGAAAAGTCGAAAAAACGGTGAACATCTAAAGAAATGGATTCCAACGCGATTGAAGTTTATGCGTCAAATTTTTCTGGTAAGGTTTCGGAAGTATTTAGCTGGCTAGATTGCAGTCAGGTTAAGCTCTTCAGGCTTTCGTGTATAAATAAGCAATATAAAAACCTTTGGTTTGCTTATAAGGAGAATGGTGATTTATCCATCATGGCTAAGGTTAATAGATAGATGGTCCATGAATTAAGAAGTCGCTTGTTGACATGTTTATTCTCTAGAAAAAATACGAGATCACCCATAAAACCGCACAAAACAACCCGTGAAACGCAATGCTTCTACAGGGAAAAACTTGTAAACGAATAACAATACAAACCGGACGAGAACGAACAAATGAAAAGAAATTGAGCATCGGATGAAAAACTACGGAAATTCGTCCGTCACAGGTACACTGAATTTATATGTACCGAGGCTTTGAAATTACGCCAAAACATAGCCAGGTTTCGTTTTGTAGTTCGCGCAGGTCTGTCACATGGTGCATTGTGTTAGTAGATTAAAAAAATAGAGCGAAATAAGTAAACTCGTCCTTAATCACCTTCTATAAGCTGTTAGTTATACTCGACGGTAATGTAAAAATATGAAAACACGTCGAAAAATGCATTCTTCACTCGAATCGGGTGATACCACTTGTCATATGAACAGAGGACAACTCGTCCACATTCAGATGTCCACTGTTTACACTGGTGTCAAAATGTCGGACGCTGATGAGCGGATACGTTACGACGGCTTGAAAACAGTCCGTCTCATCGGATTGGTTGACCTTCTGATGTTTGGGACCAGAAATCCTTAGCCTAACAATGTATCCAGCCTAAACAGTGGAGATGAAAAATCTGAAAACATCTAACAATTTTTAGTGAGTTGAAACACATTTCTTAGGCGTTTTCGAATTATTGGAGGGACTGTTGAAAGTTTCAACGATTTATTCCCAAAAATAATCTAATTTCTGAGAAAATACAAACTTTAATTCCAGTTTGAAAAACATTAAACCTTTAGTAGATGACTATAAACAGTTTACCAGAAGCAAGACAAGCATTTAAATAGAAATGAAAACTCCACGTCTACTCATATCATTTTATAAGGCCCCCAATGCTTGCCGTCTCATAGTGACTTCGGTGTTTCTGGGTGTCGGCCTGGGATGTATAGCGAGAGCTTGCCCTTTCCATAGAGCCTTTCACTCTAAGAAAGAGCTCAACATTTCCATCTAGGAACCGAAATAAGGGCAAACCAATACCAGCAATCACCACTGTCCTGATAACAACTAGTCGCAAGGCGACGGATATCCTTGTCATCCAGAGGGTCCCACAATTACCTGCATTGACGACCTGAGGAAGGCCTTAACTACCTTGAGGATACTTGTCGCATCAAATAACATATGATAGCCCTACAATAAACGGGAAGCCCAAAGAAATACACCAGTTGGTTGGTGGGAACGCTGCCATATATTTAAGGAAAATTCCGTTACAAGAGGTCGGTGGATTTAGCTTTGCCGTACACCCATCTGTATCCCATCAGGTCAACTTATACGAGATTCTTTCAGCGCGCCTGGCCATTCTACTTCTTCACCTTCCTGCGAAAACAATGTCAATGTCATCAACTACTCACTTACTCGTTCAGCTGATGATAGCGAAATTGATGCCGTTTATACCCATTTGGAGAAAGTAATCCGAAACGAAAATTCCTGCTACAGATACAATACAGATATTGAAGGCTTCAATGCCAGATCAGGAACGGCCAGCGAAATGAATACAGGAGATGAAAAGCAAACGAAATGAAGATGGAAACCGTCTTGCAAGACTCCTATTCCTCAGTACCTCTCTTCCATGGAAATTCATTTTTTCAGAACAGAGGAAACCTCGAATGTTTCATAACTTCATAGGAACTTATAGGAGCTTCATAACTGTGCAACTGTGGAAATCGATCACGTTCTCACGAGCAGGAGATGATGTCTCTCCGACAAGTCCGTGGTGCCATAATTCTGTTCTAGATCCGATCACCAACTTCTCGGTGCAATGATTCGATTTAGCTACAAGCTGGAAAACTCTTGTCTTCGTCTAAGAAAAGCAGGACAAGTGTGAAGTGCATATTTTTGCTGGAACTCTCTCGTAGTATGAGAGGCAGATAAAGGCCGATCATACGTAGACTACAAGCTGGTTGTTTAAGGACTAGAAACTCACATCGAACTCGTGTGAGTTCTTCAAATAAGAAGTTAAGAGCGCAGCTACATCACTATCAAGGAGTTTCTTGAAAACAAAAGGAGACTGGAGCAGACCCAATTACAAACCCCTAACACAGCCGGTGTCACTCGTAGAAGATATTCGCTAAAGTACTTACATTGGTACAAGCAGAAAAGGTAAGAATTAACCCAAAAACTAGCTATTATGAAGTAATGCCACAGATATGTCGTTTTAATGCTTCGTTACCAGCCTTGAATATAAAGGAAGATGGGATTGCCACCACACTTCCCATTATATGCTATTGGTAACGGAAAAGTTATATACCAAGCATTTCTGTTCTTAAAACCCTGTCTTTGAACCCATAATACCCGCTGGAGAAACTAGAAACTCCGCTCTCACATTTTTGACGCAACGGTTTTCCTAGTGTTTTATCATACAGCACAGAAGTTGGCCGATATTTCAACGACGTCAGGAATTCTGAGTGATACCCACAGAGCGTATGAACAATTAAAATTTAAAATTTAACCGGGACTCGCAATGTCTAGTCGGAATGCGCAGAGCAGGCCTTCACAACCTATCTCATCTTCGGGATCCAGGGGAATATGCATCGATAGCAAAACACAGATGGGCTGATCACATAATAGGAAGAACTGATAACAGATGGGTGAAAAGAGCAATGGAGTGGACTCAATAAAAATCTACAAAGACTATGACCAAGATGTAAGCCTCTACGACCACCCAAACGATGGGCTCACGTGTTCGCAGCTTACGTCAACCATTTGCATTTGAACATATCAACGATTTCGGGTTTACATAATAACCTTACGGACGTCAACATGTTCGATGCAGACCATCACCACGGACGACCAGTGAACAGGAAAGCAATAAACAGAAAATGTGCTGCGGCCTAGAATATTAGTAAGGACGGGTGATTCGTGTATTAATACCCAAATATTTTACATAGCAAACGATTTGAGAACTCACTTGTAGAACGACGATCATAAAAAGAACAAAGCAGAGGATCCATGAGAGCAAATAAAATCCGCAGTGATCGAAAAATGACTGAAACAAAGATAAAAAGTTACCGTAAAAAGAAGCATAGCAAAAGGCGATGAGCAAAAACTCATAAAAGCAAGAATAGAGAAGCCACCTTAGCCACTTGGATGGGTTCTAATTCTGCCACCACTTGTTCGACACAATCTCCTTTCTCCTTCTAAAATCCCAAAACTAATCAAATGTCTGTAATGGTTTTCTTGCAGCTATTTAATCTGCAATCACTTGATCACCGCTCCGTGTACTAGCAGTATTTTTTTCTGCAGAGAAAAACCCATTCTTAATACTTAGACCAACACTGTGTAACTTTTTTATCTACCTATTATATTTTCATGACAGCGCATTATGTGAAATACAACCACAATGATGCTGAGATATTTGCAAAACTTACACCCCATCCGGATTCGAACCCACGATCACTATTTCCGAGCTGACGTGTTACCCACCGCACATCTGAGGATCTCTCTTTACCTTTCTGTCAGTCAGTTCTTTTACCCTAACCGTGCCATAGGGAAAAAAATGGCCGAGAGGAAAACAAGGACGTCAATGGTGCAGTGGGTAACACATGAGCCCTTGGAAAAGGTAATCACAGGTCCGAATATACCATGTGTTCCCAGTTTTGCAATATTGTGGATGGACTCCAACATTGTTTTGTATTTGCACTTCTCTTTTTGTAAGTATTTAATGCTCTTTAACACATAAATTTGCAACTATTTTAACAATGCCATGAATCTCCCTCACCGAGGGATCCCCGGCTGGCTAGTCTCGAGGCCACGTGGCGCGTCCACAGGTTACGGATAGGGGCAAAGCGATATTCGCTTCCTTGAGGCGCAGGCGACTCTAGAGGATGAACCTCTTGTTTCGGCTGCGGCAATCTGACTAACATTCCGTGTTTAGGTGGAAATGTAGGTGCATGGGTGTATTGGCGTGCTCTTGTTTATGCAGATTCTATTCTACAGGCCAACTAAGCCAAAAGCCTTCAACAGATGGTTGGAAGTTTCCTCCAACAAATAGGCTCCATATCCATTTTGGAGGCAAACTACACGTGAGTGTACCCAGCCTACCAGTTCAAAATTGGCAAACTGCTGTTGGGTATCAAAAGCCAAATACAGCAACAGAGATGAGCCTCAGTCCTCCGACGTCGATGGGAAGTCGATTTGATGGCGCTAAATTAAACGAGTACAGGGACGCTGCAAAAATCTCAGGGTTATTCTAGGTTTTCTAACGCTCGAAGGACTGCTACATACATATAAAGCATGTACACTTGCATCTGAGTCCTCCTTTGAAAGCGTGATGAGGGAGGTTAGAAGGATAAGAAACGACGATATCGAATTGATTGAGACGAAAAACCGTTGCCCATTTAAGGTCATCTGTGGCATGGGAGGAGCACCGTTCCTTAGAACATGCGACAGTAGAGGAGTCGGCAACGTTAGGATCCTCGTAGAAACGATTTTCGTCGTCGGAACCGATTCTTTCGAGCAGCTAACAACCTGAATACGACACTTACGGTTGAAAAGATGTGCATTAATATCTGCTATGATAATCTTTGTTGTTTGCACATCCACAATAAGAAGAGCACGGGAAAATGGCTGAAGGCATGCGGAAGTTGAGAGAAACTGGGAAGAGGATTCGCAACGTCCACAAAAGCTTTGCCAATTACAACACAAAGAAAATATTATACCTTTTTATTTTCTGCCTACTATTATGGCAGGGTACTAAGCGAAATACAGCCACAACGTCGCTGAGATATTTGCAAAACTCTGGACCGCAGGTGTCTATGGTGGGGAACGAACGCGCTATTGTCCTTTCCGGGGAGTAACGCGTTCACCACCACACCATGCAGGTCCTTTGTTTCGTCTATCTCAGCAACGTTGTGGCTGTATTTCGCTAAGTACCCTGCCGCGAAATAATAGTAGGCAGAAAATAAAAAGGTATAACATTGTGATTTCAACTACAGCCGCAGCTTAACTGGGTTCTATGCCGATTTGGGCGCCCCAGATCAATCCCGCTGACGGGTGATTGCTGTGGCAAAGAT
>UYYA01001136.1:0-21392 GCA_900624975.1 Angiostrongylus costaricensis | reverse complement strand
CTAGAGGCTTTTTGGATCAATGCCAAAAACCCTACAATGAATAGCAGGGACGAATGCCCGGAGATCATACGCGACCTGATACCGTACGTTCGCATCGATTTTTGATGTGGGATGGTGCAGTCGTCAACCACATGCGACTATAATCAGCTGTTCTAAACTTCCTCATTGGAAGTCACGAAAAAGCGGTGGGTTTTTCGAGAAGTTGTTGATCGTGTAGTTACCAAAGAGTCTTTCGTCTTTGTGTAAATGTTATTGAAGCGTTTGGCCTAGTAGATTGTATATCAGTATACCCTTCCATGCTCTGAAGAAGGCGATACTGCCGAAACGTCAGCTAGCGTTGTATTGTATTGTGTTTTTATGGAAGTAAATGTATGATGTTTAAAAACCTCGCGATTGCTGAACAAGAAAACGACACATTCATATTCCAATGCCGAGGTTAAGAGAAAGTCGATCTTGGGAATTACTACACTGAGTTGGAGGATTTCATGAAAAACGGGAAACTAAACATGAAAAAGAGAAAAAAAGACACAGTGGAATAATTGTCTTCGAAAAAAATAGAAGACTCTGAGATGCACAGAAACGCGGAAAAATAAAAGAATGCTAGGAAAAATCTATGAAAGAAAAGAAGTGAGGAGCAAGTACTAGTACTAGATGAAAGATATTAGATGAAAAAATAAAGAAATAAAAATGTTAGCGAAGGGAACTCAGTTGAAAAATGTTCATAGGTTGTTCAAGTGCACACAAATTCTTCTTCGCACCTGTTTTATTCGATTACTCCAGTAACCGAATGATGGTGCACATATACATTGACCGACACTGTACAATGCCACGATGTATCCGTATTCAGTTTCTTCAGCTTGAGGATTTAACTGTAGTAAAAAAAGTAAGGAGATCAGAAAACAACAAAAATTTTCGACGAAACAGAGAGCTATTTTCTTTCCGGTGTATGTTGGATGAAAATGCCGAGTGTAGACAGTATCTACAGGTGCCCAACCATGTGGTCGATGGTTCGATATCGCTCCAAGGGCAAGCCACGCCCTCTATCCATCAAGGTAAAAAAAATTGATAATAGATGTGTCGGTGGGAGGATAGAAAATACTGACTGGATACATTGGTAGGCCAGCACTAGTTGTTGTCATTACCAAATACGCCTTCTAACACCTCTACAATACCACCACGAGTGGAGTCGAACGAATGGTGCACCTTTGAGCGATTTATAAATTCCCAAACTTTTATAACATCTATATTATAGAATATATTGATAGGTGAATGTGCGACGTGTAAATGTGAAAGGCTAAAAAGATACTCTACCTTTCTTAGATACGGCCACATTGAACTAAAGAAGATAGTGAACTGAGCAGATTGCACAAACGAACAAATACTGGCAATGTAGATCGAAACCCACGGTGTTTGTGTTGTTTCTGCTTGGCTCGATGTCGTAGCTTCTTTCGCTTCGTTATCATCCTGAAGTATTCGAAAATCTAGACTTCTCATTATACCGAAGTTTTTACGAATTTTGCAAGAAGTAATACTCTTAAGAAGATTATTTTAAAAAATTAATTGTATATTATTATATTAAAATTACGTTCAAACAAAAATGAAAGTATATCACTGGCTGAAGAGCATTCATTCATACGTCCTCATTAAAAGATGTACTATACAGTTGGATTTTAAGGCCTCTGTAGGCACCAATAAATATTCAGTTCTGATCCCATTTAAAGGTACGGCGTTTAATCCTGTGCGCATCTCAAAAAAAAACAAATACTCTGAAACCATTTATAGCCGTATGGCTGTTAGGTTTCCACGATGTAAAACTGTAATGTATAACTGAGATCAATCCCCACAAGAGGACCTTCAGGCTAAGAATGAGCTCCAAATTCCAAAGTCCAGAAAAGAGTTTAAAGAAAGGCCAGGTGCTACTGTCCCGCAGGAAGAAAACTGAGAACTACACGATAGCACACTTTCGCTTGATAGAAACTGAAACTGGCCGGCGATTCCTATGCTGGCTAACTGGAAACGCCTTGACGAATCATCTAGGGAATTCTGGAAAAACTTCTAACTAACCAGTAATAAACCTACCAAATAAAAAATAAAGTAAGTTTTCATAGTTCATCGCAAAGCTACGCTATTCAAGCACACAGTATCATGTAACTTGAGCAAATTTTGGAAAATCGCTAGTGGCATCTTTATCTAGGTAAAAATCATACCTTTCTCAAAGCCATTTTAGCTTTCATCCCTGCAGATCGACTTGTAGTCGTCTTTATTTGTGACTGCAAATAGCACGGACGAGTCGGTTCAGTGAATTGTGTGAACTGCACTGCATTACGATTTAAATATGCAAAGTAGTCATAACTTTTCGAGGTTACGATTTCATTCGCCGTCGATCGCTAATCGGAACTGCACTAAGTTACTGCTCATGATAACGCTGCTAACACACCAACAACAGAATGGTCGAAATCTCGTAAATTTGCAAGTTTTTAAGCCAAACGTCTCAATAATATGAAAGCACAGTTTACTGCAGCTACAGCTTCCAGAAGGCGCACGTAGAGCAGGGGATAGAAGAGCTCTGCAATACATAAGGTATCGAACCAGTGCGCCACGCTCACTAAACCTTCCACCTCTCCGAGGTCAGCAATTTGATCCCAGACGTGTTTGGAATGATAGCAGCACTCGCTCGATATGTCAGTAGGTCACCGAGAAGTACTGTATAAGTCAGATATGTTGAGCAAACGCGAGGTGTTATTTTTATTTTTTATTCACGAATAAGCTGACGTTTCGGCGGATTTCGTCTTCTTCAGAGCCTGCAAAGGTCAAGTTGACAGCAATCTATTCGGCCAAATACCTCCAAAACCAAACAAAGAAAACGCTAAACCAAGATTTCAATCACATTGAACACAGCTTTGCACATTCACCGCTTTCTATGAGGCTTCCACTAAGTATGTCTCCTGAGGACCAACCGCACAGAATTCACATGGAAACGTAATGTGCTCGTTCCATCAGAATAACAGGCTTATATACTGCCCAATATCACGCCTGACAATGAAGCATTTCGGACCGCTTACGTACTGCGTGTCCCAACAACGCGTACGTGATGGTCTTTCGTACTTTATACAAACGTGTCGAATAACTCTGCTAGACAAGCCATTCGAGAACTCTTTATACAACACGAAGGAGCAATAAACATGTATGGCTTCTCGATTCACCAGTTGATGACACTATTAAAGGAGTGCCCATGCTACTCGTTTTTCAAATGGTCCAGAAAGTACTACTCTCAAACGAGAGGGTTGGAAATGGGACAGCGACTGGTGCCAAACCTTGCCATTACATTTATGTCTAAGATGGAAGCACCAGTAATCGATCTCAGGCCGTTACTCTACTGTAGACATATAGATGACTGCTTCGTCATTTGCTCAACACAAGAGGAAATGTACAAATGTTTTGAGCTCCTAAATGAACAGTCAGAGTATATTAAGGTCACCCGAGAGAAACCAAAGGAAAACTGGCCTCCATTTCTGAACGTGCAAATCAACATATCAGAGAGCGGCTATATTACGAAATGATACTGAAAGGCAAGTAACAAAAACATACTTGTTCATTACCTCTCTCACCCTTCACACACAAAAAGGGCGCTTAAGAGAAGCATGTTTCGAACAGCAACCAACGTGAGCGCGGGAAGAGAGCAGAGAGAAGAGTCCCGAGACTTTGCATGACAAGTAGCTGTAGTTCAGATAGGTGTAGGGAAAATCCTAGGCACCCAAGCGGTAACTCTAGCGATAAGAAGGTCCCGTTTATCCTTGCCCTCCATTCGAATGAGGTAAGTGCAGCTATAAAACGCTGCTTAAGAAGGGCAAGTCTAGAGAATTCGGTAAACGTAGTTGAAATGCCACCGAGTACTCTCTGGTGCCAGTTAGTTCGTAATCGACTATATGACCGTCTATGTGCAACGCAATATTGCACAATTTACCCGAATGGTAGAGACGGTGAGTGAAGAAGTTCGGGTATAGTTAATTTGTTCTCCTGTAAGACGTGCGGAGACGAATACATGGGCGAAACGGTAGACCACTCTGTGTCCGCATAAAAAAACACCTAGCCGGCAAGCATAGACCAAATACCCCACTAAGCACGCATAGGACTCAGAGACATAACGGAGAGGACTTTGAAGCATGTGTCATGATCATCGCACACGAATCAAGAACACAAGCGCGCAAAAACTCTCGAGGCATTCTGGATTAATTCCAGAAATCCGAAAATGAACCACAGAGAAGAACGCCTCATTATCACGCGTGATATAGGGCAGTATATAAGGCTGTTATTCTGATGGGAGGGGCACATTATGCTTCCATGTGATTTCTGTGCGGTTGGTCTTCACGAGACGTACTTAGTGGAAACCTCATAGAAAGCGGTGAGTGTGCAAAGCTGTGTTCAATGTGATTGAAATCTTGGTTTAGAGTTTCTTTGTTTGGTTATGGAGGCGTCTGGCCGAATAGATTGCTATCAACTTGACCTTTCCATGCTTTGAGGAAGGCGAAGTTCGCCGAAACGTCGGCTTTTTCGTGAATAAAAAATAAAAATAACACCTCGCGTTTGCTCAACAAGAATACGAAGAATTACTTGATCAATGCCGAGGTTAATAGAAAGTCGGCCCTGGGGTTCAGATATGAATTGAGTCACCTCTAACGGTGATTAATGAAGCCGAATTCATAGCACTTTCCTCAGGGATTGATCAATTCCGGGAGCTTTATCCATATCCTTTATTTTTACAGCTTCCACGAAACACGAAAGGCAACAAAAGAAAAAAAATAAATACGGTCACACCATGTATCCTGCTTCGTGTACCACAGTAATTAGATACACCTTGCATTGAATGTTGGTTCTACTCTGTACTCAAAGCAAACCCAGCCTCTATCCCACCGGGTTCGGCAAATTGGTTGTATACTTGTTTGGGAGAATAACGAATACTTACTAGATAGGGTACCATAAGTAATTGCATTAGACAAATATGCATTCCATCTTCACGTTTGTCTTGTACACGAATATTTAAATATGTAGATGATTCATTAGGAGGGGTTGCATAAGGTTAGTGATGCCTTTTATCAAGAAGTAAAGGTGGTTATTGGATCCTTTCCCAATGCTCTTCCCCAATCCACGTGGAAACACCTTAGTCAGGCTGTCCTTAAGACTAAGGAGGATGGAAAGGATCAGCATTCTACGACTTTCATAAAGAAGCTGAAATCCTCAAACAGCAGCCAAAACAATATGCAACGTATTTGAAGACCACTGCGAAGGATGAATGCGAGAAAAACGAATCGAATGCAAGAAGTGCCGAGATCTGTAGAGTAGATATGATGACGGGAGATGTAAAGAAAACAGATAGTTCATAAGTACAAGTCTTGGAAACCCAGTACTTTATTAATTCAATTTATATTCACGCTTCTTACAAACGTCATGAGGTGATCAGTTTCGCGTGCGAATTCAGGTGCACTTTGACTATATGCAGTGTGACATGCTTTTAGACGACATGCTTGACAGTTGATGTTCGGAAAGGACAGAAAACACATTCAAATCAATTTGGCCAGGTTGTCTTTTAAAAGTCCTAAAGAGCTCAAGACTCCATAGAAAGCCGCGCTCATCTACCAAACAACGGAAATGAACGTATATATGAGATTGAACACATGCGCAAACAATCCTGCACACCAACGAATCAAAATGAAAAAGTATTGGGGTCATAATGACAACTTGGAGAAAGGTCGTTTAAATATCTAAGCACTCAAACAATTTTCAAGCGTTAACCTATTCATCCACCCAACGGTTTACGGCCTCATCGTGGCTGGGAGGTGTTCCTGGGTGTCCGGCTGCGATGTACAGCGGGTTTGACCCCCCCTGGCAGAATCTCCCAAGCTGAGAAGTCTAGCATTTCCACCTGAAAGCCTTCTCCAGAATAAACCAATGTCAGGCTCCACCACCGTCCCGGTATCACGCTAGTTTCATGGTGGAAATCTCCCTCTGATCCATAAGGGAAGGGACTACCTGCGGTGGTGACGACCTGGAGGAGACCTTGGGCAGGCTGACCATAGGGCTCCAGAAAACCACAATGGCTTGCCCAAAAAATCTCCGAAAAATGGAGGTTGCGCTGGGGCCCGCACAACCAGTAACGACAGAGTGAGCAATCTATTCATCGACACAATATGGTAGACTAGGAGGCCATTGAGCAAAGTGAAATGAGGTTGTGGGCAAGGTAACCATTATTGTGTTGTTTTTGATGATACCACAAAATACTGTTATTAAGAGCACTGTTCTAAAACAGTTACTGCCATTTGACCGATTTTCACCTTCCTCAGAATTTGAAATGAAGACATCCACTAGCAGCATATTTTGGATTTTTTCACATAGTACAGAAGGTCCTGGGACTAAAGTTTTGTCATATAATTATCAAATCCCGATAAAGCCGCCATTTGACGGCTTTACACCTTCAAAAACTGAGAAGTCCGCTAGAGATCAACCATCGAGGAAAAAAGCGTTGTGTATGTAATCTCGGATCGAAATATTAAGTAGACATCAGCCTGGTGGTAAATAGAATGGCAGAGATGAAAAAATAAAACAGATGAAGGATAAAAAATAGAAAGGATAAGAATAAACGAGGGCCTGGGACCGTTTGAAAGTCAAAATGCACAAAGCGCTCAGTATCGATCAAACTCATAGAGGACATGCGTTCAACTCCATTCATATTATTGTAGACGGACCTATTGATAATAGCATATGTAATTAGCTTTAGCTTGCAGTGGTCCACCGACTGATCTAGGTGACACTTTTATTCTCCCAAAAAAGTCTAGTACCACCTTGTCAAGCCCGAAGAATGGGTGACTGAATCAGCTCGGGACTTGAGGTCCACACCAACGGTCTTTTGGGTGAAATATAAACGTAATTATGCTGAAACACTTGCAAAACTCAAGACCTCTTGTGCCTGCGGTGGTAGAAAACTGGCTGAGAGAAAGGCAAAGCGAAGGCCTCAGTGGTGCTGTGCTAACATGTGAACCACCTCAAAATGTAATCGAGGCTCGATCTAGCCTGGTGTCCAAGTTTTGCAAGTATTTGAGCAACATAATGATTGAATTTCACATCATACTCTACCGTGAAAAATTATGAGCAGTAAAAAAAAGTTAATAAAATGGCGGTACTTCCATACAATAACACATACAACACAACCTTAGCTGATGCTTCGGCAGAATCGCCTTCTTCAGAACCTGGAAGGGCACACGAGTACGCAACTTACTAGGCCAAACGCTTCAACAGCACAAATAGGAGGATGAAAATCTGCACAATAATTACAAGATCTACGGCTTCTCGAAAAACCCACCACCTTTCTCACCTGTCTCCCACCGAGGAAGAACAGCCGCTCAGAGGAAGGGCACACTAATACGCAACTTACTAGGCCAGCACAAATAGGAGGATGAAAATCTGCACAATAATTACAAGATCTACGGCTTCTCGAAAAACCCACCACCTTTCTCACCTGTCTCCCACCGAGGAAGAACAGCCGCTCAGAGTCGCATATGGTTGACGACTGCACCATCACACATCAACGATCGATACGAAGGTACGAGGCGAAATCACACGTGATCTCGGGCATTTCTCACTGCTATTCATTGTGGGTTGTTTGCCATTTACCCAAAAAGCTTCGACGAGTTTGCGCGTTGGTATTTTAGGATCCCGTTCGAGGATAGCGACTTTTATATCAAATTCGTCTCCGCTATGCTTTTGTATCCTATGCGTCCCTAGTGACGTGCTTTGTTTTGCTTTCCGTTTGCCATCTAGGTGTCCTTTTATGCGGATACATAAAGGCCTGCCTGTTTCGCCAATATATTCGTCTTCACAAGTACCACAAGAGGATCAGGCATATCGTACCTGAACTTACGCAGCCACCGCCCCTGCCATAAGAGCAGATTACGCTATTTTGTGTTTCACATAAACGGTCATATAGGCAGTTACGAATATACGAACTAACTGACGACAAAGAGTATTCAGTGGAATTTCAATTATCGCTACCGATTCCTCTAGATCTGCCCTTTTTAAGCATCGTTTTATCGCTACACTTATTTCATCGCTAATAAAGAGCAAGATAGACGGGATTTTGTTCCGGCTAAACCGTTCGTTTTGGGGCGTCGCATTCCTTCTAAACTTATCTCGTAAGGTAACCAATTTATAGCCATTGGAGACGGCTATTTGCCGAGCCAAGTCGTGCGATTATGCCTTCAGTTCCATACTTGTGCACACAGAGGTGGCTGTTCGAAGCATACTTCATACAAGCCTTCTTTGTGTGTGAAGGGCGGGAAAAAGGAAATGAACGGGAATGTTCTTGTTACTTGGCTTTCGGTACCATTTTGTCATGTAACCGCTACTTGATTGGTTTATTTGAACGTTTAGAAACGGAAGCCAGTTTTCTTTCGGTTTCTCCCGGGTGAACTCAATGTACTCAGACTGCTCGTCCAATAATTCGAAGCATTTGTCCACCTTCTGCTGGATAGACAAGACGACAGAACAATCATCTATGTACCGCAGTTGAGTATTGGCCGGAGACCGAGAACGGTGGCTTCTACTTTACACACAAACGCAATGGCAAGGCTTGGTGCCAGTCGCTGTCCCATTGCCAACCCCCTTCTTTGCGCGAAATATTTCCTAGACCATCTGAAAATCGAGAAGTTTAGGCACTCCTTTAAGAGAACCATTAGCTGATGGATGACAAGCCATGAATTTTTATTTTTCCTCCATGTTCAACGAGAAGTTCGTGAATGGCTTGCATTGCGGAGTCATTTGATACTTTGGTGTACAACGCGATAACGCCGAAGGACTCCGTCACGTACGCGTTGTTAGGAGACCCGTTACGTAAACGTTCTAGGAACATTTGGGTGTTTGTGAGGTGAACTGGAATGTGGTTAGGCAACTGGGTAAGTATTCATCTTAAAAACCAGGTTATTCTATCCGTTGGACCTCTACGCAGCTGATGATGGGTCGAAGTTTGAGTGACGATTGAAGCGCAAGATCATTAGATGATACCAACTTTTGTGTTTTAATAAGTAGGTATAAGACGGGGCATGTTGGTATATTGACTTTAAAGTGCGAAATAACCGACGATTTTAGGTGTTCCGCCTTTGCCACTTTGACCCACTGATTGTTTAGTGCTTGGTATTCTTTTGTATTACCTTTCAAAGGATAGGCGGTAAAGGGTAATATCACTTAGACGTTACTCATTTATGTTAACATCCAGCTGGCGAGAAATGGCTACGAACTCTCCCCTTATCGTTAACTGATAGCATAATGGTTTTTGAATTTATTAGTTCCCTAATTTCTCGTATACCACATTTTTGTGCAGCTGTACGATTAGAGATAAATCTTCTACCGCGATGGTGATTAAGGATCTTGAGAACGTCATCCGAAAACATACGAAGTTTTATAACAATTCCGCCGTTGTGGTCCTGCTGTCTAAAAAACGTCCTAAGGAAAGGAGATGGTGGTAGTGTCGCTGCCTCTTGATCTTTACCTCTATTTGATGTTCCTTGTTTAGTCTGATAGCGGAGTCGATTTTGAAGCCCATAGAGGCTGCATGCCAGCAGGGTCGTTTTAGAAATGGGCTGTGATGGTACAAAACCTGTTCCCAGAACGTCTACGTAACGCGTTTCTTAATAATGCGTACGTGATGGAGTCTTTCGATGATACTGCGCAGTACACTAACGTATCGAATGACTCCGCAATGCAAGCCATCCACGAACTTCTCGTTGAACATGGAGGAAAAATAAAAATTCATGGCTTGTCATCCAGCAGCTAATGGCTCTCTTAAAGGAGTGCCTAAACTTCTCGACTTTCAGATGGTATAGGAAATATTTCGCGCAAATAAGGGGGTTGGCAATGGGACAGTGACTGGCACCCAGCCTTGCCATTTATGTCTAACATAGAAGCCCCTGTTCTCGATCTCCAGCCACTACTCTACTGCAGATATGTAGATGATTGTTTTGTCGTCTTCTCTACGCAGGAGGAGATGGACAAATGCTTTGAATTATTGAACGAGCAGTCCGAGTACATAAAGTTCACCCGCGAGAAACCGGGAAGAAACTGGCTTCCGTTTTTGGACGTTCAAATAAACCTAAGTAGCGGTTACCTGACAAAGTATCGAAAGCCAAGTAACAAGAACATTCTTGTTCATTTTCTTCCCACCCTTCACACTCAAAGAGGGTGCTTGTAAGAAACATGTTTCGAACAGCCACCTCTGTATGCACAAGTAGGGAACTGAAGGAAGAATCGCGCGACTTGGCTCGGCAAATAGCCATCTCCAATGGCTACAAATTAGTAACCCCACGAGAAAAGCTTAGAAGGAAAGCGACGCCCCGAAACAGTGGGTTTGGCCGAAACAAAATCATGTTTATCTTGCCCTTCATTAGCGATGAAATAAGTGTAGCGATAAAGCGATGCTTGACAAGGGCAGAGCTAGAGACCGTCAATGACCGTCTATGTGAAACAACAAATTGCGTAACTTGCCCTTACGGCAGAGGCGGTGACTGCATGAGTTTAGGTACGATATGCCTGATCTCTTGTGGTACTTGCGAAGACGAATATATTGGCGAAACAGACAGACCTTTATGTATCCGCATAAAAGAACACCTAGATGGCAAACGGAAAGCAAAACAAAGTACGTTACTAGGGACGCATAGGATACAAAAGCATAGCGGAAACAATTTTAATACAAAAGTCGCTATCGTAGCACGGGATCCTAAAACACCAACACGCAAACTCCTCGAGGCTCTTTGGATAAATGCCAAAAATCCTGCAATGAATAGCAGGGATGAATGCCCCGAGATCACACGTGATCTCGCCCCGTAAGTCCGAATCGATCGTTGATGTGGGGAGGTGTAGTCGTTAACCATAAGCGATTCTGAGCGGCTGTTCTTCCTCGGTGGAAGACAGGTGAAATAAAGCGGTGGGTTTTCGAGAAGCCGTAGATCTTGTAATTATTGTGCATATTTCCATTTTTCTGCTTGTGCTGTTGAAGCGTTTGACCTAGTAAGCTGCGTATTAATGTGCCCTTCCAGGCTTTGAAGAAGGCGATTCTGCCGAAACGCCAGCTACGGTTGTGTTGTATGTGTATTATTATATGGAAGTAAACGTATGCTGTTTAACAACTTCGATATTGCTGAGAGAGAAAACGACGAATTCATAATCGAATACCGAGGTTAATAGAAAGACGATCCTGGGTACTATAATGGAGGTAGTTTTAGAACTAGAATAAGTGTACTGGAAGGTATTAGGATACCTATTCCATTTTATTTCACATGATCCGTCTTTCAAATCTCCCGTGCGCATTCGTGCAATTCTTGCATTTGATTCGTTCCATCGCATCCATTATCCGCAAAGGTCTTCCAACTTTCTGCGGTCTGATTCGGCTGGTGTTTGAGAATTTTCCTTTGCTCATGAATATCATTGAACGCAGCTAAAGTTGATTCTCCCCGAAATCCATATCTATCTCAGATAACCTTGCTAGATCGTTTCCACTTCAATTGCAGAGAATAAGCTTTTCGAAAGCAAGTATGGTATCGATTTCAAGAGTCCAGAGGTAAGCCATACTTAGTGATTTCTGCACGGGGACGAAACAGAACCATGTCCAGGTTCCAGGTTGGCATCAGTAACATTAAGGTATCTTTTTCCTATTATTGGAATAGGGGTCACTAAAGAATCGGATGAACCTAACAAAAAAACCTCTCGGCGTTGATCAATCTCTGAGAGATGCGCCATGCATTTGGCTTCATTAAGTATCGTTGGAGGTGATTGAATGCATAGCTGGCCTTTACAATGACTTCGCAGTGACCTACCAATGTATCGAGTCAGTGCTGCTTTCCCCCAGACAAGTCTGGTAGCAATTTGCCGACCTCAGAGGGATGGAAGGCTTGGTGAGCCATGGGCGCAGGGATGGATTCCACGTATACGTCGCAGTGACGCCTCCAACCGCTGCGCCACAAGCGTCTTTGTTTTAATGTTTTAATTATAAGTCGTGTAAATCTTTGCAAATGGAAAATCGTAGGGTACTAGTGGCTCAGCTTTGTCTTAAGCAAAATTCTTAAGCCTCCTTAGAACTCTAAACCCACAAGTAACCAATGTTTGTCCAGTATTCTTCTAAAAGAAAAACAAAAAAAAATATATTGGACAGTTCTTATGCCATGATATGCCATGATCGCTAGTGTTGGAACTTTGAAATATAATAAAAAATGAAGCCATTACTCAGGAATTGCGCAAGAGAATACAGAAGAACTGGCAACCGCTATTAAATTATTGTAAGCTAGAGTTCATAGAAAATCTGTTAAACATGTTCCTGTTTCGGTGCAGACTAAGTACAAGGTCTCATTTGCACCGTGTTAAACACTCATTTGCGTGTCACCTGTGGTAGCCTTACCTGGAGACATGCCTAACAGACTTAAGATCCGTCACGAAACAACTGAATTCGTGGAAATAAAAGTATAGACAACCACAAGAAGAGTTCCACCAATCTCTTAGGGATGCGTCATGCATTCGGCTCGCGTCGTAACGGGCAGGATTGAATGCATATTTGGGCTACTCAATCACTATCTCTGAAGTATATCGGTATATCAGTAGTTCAGAATTTTCCATCCCCCTTAATAACCCTGTACCGATTTGCTGACATTGGAAGCATGGAGGGCTTAGTTGGCCCAGAGTGCGGGATCGATCCGAATGCGATCTATTGGTATTTTGATTTCGTAATATTCTGTGCGTTACTCTCACTTTCCAAACCGTAACGAAGGACAACAGTAGGAAACGACTTTATAGCATGCCTCTGGTATCTCTTCAACTGTCCATATCCTCCTTGACACCTACTAATCACTTTTAATATGATGATTTCTATGTAGCTTTCGCAACTTCTGAATAGACAAGCAGTTTCAAATCTATGTTGACTTCACTCGCTGCCAATAATATATAAAAGTCGCCGTTTGGATTCAGGACCACCTCTTCGTGTATTTCCCTCTAATTCACACCGTCTCCTATACCGACTTCTGCTCTGTACATCAATCAGTCTATTATCGTTACATCGAAGTATCGTTTCAAATAGTAACGATGAAAGAAGAAAAGTCGAAATAAAGTTCTTAGAGTGGCTTTTTGAGATCGACCACCTTTTGCATTTAACCGACACCGGACTCGCAAGCCCTCTCCGGTAGAAAGGGTCGTAGTCGAATCCTGCAGTGGAAAACAGTACATTGAGTATACATGAAAGCTTGTCAAATTTCGGTAGTATGGGACAAAAACATCGACTGACTTACGGTGTCAAGAGCACCCATTTGTTCTCAATTTTCCTACTATCAATACATCCTTCAAAGCGAAGAATTCGACCGAAATGATGGTTTCATGGTAGTGCACCAATCAATCGAAGAAACTCCTCAGCCATTCCTTTCTGTTTATTGTTTCCGTAAAGGTTTATTTACGTTTGAGGCTTCGTTGTTCTGTAATAGGTGTGGGAGCCACAGTTGGCAGCATTGAATTGAGTTCACACTCCTTACATTGGCGGCCCAAAGTAGATCATATTAGAGGCGGCAAACGATCAACAGCCGTCCAGTGAAAGAGTACCCCGCCAAGCGAGATTCTTCATCCTAGCGGTGCTCCCTCAGCTTGATTCGACTCGATGCGACACGAAAAACCATGACCAATGCGACTATGAGGAAGGATTTAGCACCAAAAACGTAAGCCGAACGAAAGTTTTCATACGAAACTTGTGTCAGCTCAATCTTACAGAGAATTGTTCGTATTTAATGTGATTATAACTAAGTGATAATATAAGTTCTGTGATGCTGAGATATTTGCAAGACTGCGGACTGCAGGTGTCGCAATATACCTTACCGTTAAAAAGAGTAGGCAGTGAATAAAAAGGTTAAGATTGTGATTGTAACTACAGCCTCAGCTTAATTGGGTTCATTGCTCATTTGGGCTCCCCAGATCAATCCCGTTGACGGGTGATTGCTGATGGCAAAAGATCGATAGAAGTAGCTGAGAGAGGGGCGAAACAAAGGACCCGCATGGTGTAGTGGTGATCGCGTTAGCCCACGGAAAAGATAATAGTGCGTTGGTTCACCATCGCAGACACCTGCGGTACGGAGTTTTGCAAATATCTCAGCATCGTAGAATTTACAGCATTTCGCAATATACCCTGCCATTAAACAGGGTGGGCAGTAAATAAAAAGGTTAAAGTAAGTGATAATAAATATGTAAACAGCAAAATTTACAGGCAAGACAACTCGAAAACATTTTTACTATCTCACCTGTGTTTCTTCGGATGTGATATCGTTCGATTCGATCAGTTTGCATCGCTCGGGCATTCTTCTTCCACAAATGCTGCATGGAGCACGTCAAGGTGATAGCAGCCGGGGTGCGCTTGTGCGGAATTCTCCTCGAATCAGTCCACTTTACTGAATACATTGCTCAGATTTTAACAACATATAAAACCCAGTGGATAATATCCGGCATGTAAAGTGCATATGAAGCGAAGTTAGTAGCCTCTGTGGAGTTAAAGGTACATAGTAAAACCCATTAAAATCGATAGATCTTGGGTTAAAAACAAATTTTATCCCATTCTATTAAGATGAAATTTCGACCTTCAGAGGGTTTATTTTGCTTTAATTATATCGAGGCCAACATCAAGCACGAGAAAAGTTGAACAAGAAGGATCTCGTCAAGTAAAGCGCGACGATGTTCTCAAATCGCACTCCCAGTTGCATTGGCATTTGCACTGAGCGTTTCAAAGCTTCAAATCTTGCCAGAATTTTTTTTAATTCCGGTTTTAAACCTACTTGAGATCAAAAGAATACCGTGAGCAACACTTACTTGAATAACTGAATGGCTCGTCTTCACTGGTTGTGCCTGCCACAGCATAATCTCCATTTTTTGGAGTTTTGCTGTTCAGTCACTATGGTTCCCTGGCATCCCGAGGTCAGCCAGGCCAGTCTGCCCCAGGTCGTCACCACCACAGGCAGTCACCGCCCCTGTGGATTTGGTACCAGGATGGTTACTTACTGATCCTGGTATTGGTTTACTCTTGGCTGCGCTTCCTAATGGAAACGCCGGATTCCTTCTCAGCATGGGAGGCTCTACTGGGGAGGGGCATGAATGCCCTCGCTGTACATTGCAGCCCAGCACCCAGGAACACCTCCCAGCGACGATGAAGCGGTAAACCGTCAGGAGGTGAGCAATATTGTATAGAGTACTCTGAGCAATATAGATATAAATATATATAAATATATACAGCTATTGCAATATAGTAAGGTCTCGTTAGTCCTCAAGTCATTAACTGTTCTGATGGCTGAGAAATTATCGTCAGTTATCGAAAAAATTTTTATCCTTTTCATCGAAAAATAACCTTGGTGGGTCATGTCGTGACACGTTTGCGATTGTGCTTATTTATCGATAATGGCCGATAATATTTCGGACGAAAGTAAGATCCCCTTTAAGCTACCCTTCATATCAAATGAAGTAAGTAAGTCACGCCATTAAAAAGTGCTTAAGAAAAAGTGGTCTTGAAAATTATGTAACGATTATTGATATCCCACCCAATATCCTACGCCGCCAGTTAGTTCGAAACCGTCTCTATGATCGTTTGTGCAGCTCAGAAAACTTTATGATCTGTGATTTTGTTCGTATTTTTTTGAACAAACGCGAGGTGTTATTGTTCTTTGTTCACGATTAAGCTGACGTTTCGGCGAATTTCGCCTTCTTCAGAGCCTGGAAAGGTCAAGTTGATAGCAACTCACTCGGCCAGACGCCTCCATAACCAAACAAAGAAACCCCAAACCAAGATTTCAATCACTTTGAACACAGCTTTGCCCCAGTGGTAGCGACGGTGATTGCATGAGCTCGGGTATAGTTTATCTGATCTTCTGTAAGACGTGTGGTGACGAATACATTGGCGAAACGGGTAGACCCCTCTGTGTCCGCATGAAAGAACACCTAGCCGGCAAAAATAGACCAAATACCCCGCTAGGCACGCATAGGACCCAGAGACATAACGGGGACGACTTCGAAGTATGTGTCACGATCCTCGCACGCGAATCGAGAACGCAGGCGCGAAAAACCCTCGAGGCACTCTAGATTAATTCCAGAAATCCGAAAATAAACCGCAGGGAAGAATGCCTCATTATCACGCGTGATATAGGGCAGTATATAAAACTGCTTTTCTGATGTGATGGGCACATTATACTTCCACGTGATTTCTGTGCGGTTGGTCTCTACGTGACATACTTAGTGGAGACCTCATAGAAAGCGGTGAGTGTGCAAAGCTGTGTTCAAAGTGATTGAAATCTTGGTTTGGGGTTTCTTTGTTTGGTTATGGAGGCCTCTGGCCGAGTGAGTTGCTACCAACTTGACCTTTCCAGGCTCTGAAGAAGGCGAAATTCGCCGAAACGTCAGCTTAATCGTGAACAAAGAACAATAACACCTCGCGTTTGCTCAAAAAAATACGAACAAAATCACTTGATCAATGCCGAGGTTAATAGAAAGTCGGTCGTGTCAGTTTATGATCTGTCCTAACGGGAGAGACGGGGATTGCATGAGTTTAGATATAATATACTTGATCTCATGTAATTCATGCGGCGAGGAATACATCGGGGAAACGGGTAGACCACTTTATGTCCGCATAAAAGAACATCTAGATGGAAAAGCTGAAATCGGTCTGAACACTCCTCTAGGTACGTATAGGGCACAAAAGCACAACGGTGATGATTTTGAAGTGAATGAGCGGATCCTAGCGCAGGAATCAAAAACATCAACGCGCAAAACTCTTGAGGCGTTTTGGATAAGTTTCAAAAATCCAAGGATGAACCGGAAGGACGAATTCCTCACTATCACACCTGACCTGGCCCCCCATTTCAAAATGATATTTTGACCCCCACTCCTGCACGTAACATCACGGTAGGTGGCCTTTCTGTTCAATATGGCGTCTATTTGAAAGTCTGATCTTCATTAACACTTTAACCTTTCTTTTCCACCGAATAATAAAAATATTCTAATATTAAATACGTTCAGGCTCTGAGGAAAGCGAAGTCGCCGAAACATCAGCCATCGATCAATAACATCAAAAACAACGACAACGACAACGAAGATCTGCACCAACCTCGCGTCAGCTTAAGAAGATCAGCTTTTAAGATCATATAAATAAATCCTAACATGTCTTTTTAGATTTAGAGCAGGTTGGATGATCTCTCACTGTTCGCTGATAGTCTGTATGCATAGGCAACCATAAAGAAAAAAAAGACAATATGAAAATGCACAATAAAAAACGAAAAAATATAAAAGGAAGACGAAAACCAGCTCTATTTTTTCATCGCTTTCACAGGCTGCGTGCTGATTGGCATGCCACTATCGATCAGCTACTTTTTCTCTGACGTCATTCCTGTTGACTACCTCTCCCGCGGCTTATTTCCCAATCGTCTGAAGTTTTAGCACACATTACATCTTTCGTTTGTGAATATTCTTGAGAAGATAAAAGAAAAGTTGTCGGCGTTGCTCGATCCCTGAAAGATGTGCCATGAATTCGACTTCATTGAGCATTGCTAGAGGTGATTTAATGGACATGTAACCTGCACAATGAATTGCAGTGCTCTATCGATGTATCGAGTCAGTGATGCTATCCTTCCAGATAGGTTCGGTATCAATTTGCTGACCCTGAAAGGATGGAAAGCTCTAGGAGTCTGGGATGGGGTATTGATCTCATGTGTATCGCAGTGCGCCTCTAACCACTGCGCAACACGCGCCCGCTATAGGAAGACGACTACGAAGCACTTCTCAACTGAAAAAGATGGTGGTAATACAACCACAACGTTGTTGAGATATTTGCAAAACTCTGGACCGCAGGTGTCTATGGTGGGGAACGAACGCGCTATTGTCCTTTCCGGGGAGTAAAGCGTTCACCACCACACCATTTGGGTCCTTTGTTTCGCCTGTCTCTCAGCTATTTCTATCGATCTTTGCCACAGCAATCACCCGTCAGCGGGATTGATCTGGGGCGCCCAAATCGGCATAGAACCCAGTTAAGCTGCGGCTGTAGTTGAAATCACAATGTTATACCTTTTTATTTTCTGCCTACTATAATTTCGGTGGAACGCTTGAAATTTGGTGAACGCGCTACTCCCCGGAAAGGACAATAGCGCGTTCGTTCCCCACCTCATACACCTGCGGTCCGGAGTTTTGCAAAAACTTCAGCTTCGTTGAAGTTATATTTCACAATGTACGCCCTGCCGTTAAAAAAAGTAGGCATTAAATAATAAGTCAAAACTTGTTTACGTAGTCCAGCATCAGGAATGCGATGTACAGCGGGGGGATTCGTCCACCCAGCAGGGTCTCCCAAGCTGAGAAGGAGACCAGCGTTTCCATCAAGAAGCCTAGTTAAGAGTAAACCAGTACCAGGATCCACCACCGTTTTAGTATCAAAGTCGTATGGTGGTAAATCTTCCTCTGATCCACAAGGGCTGCGACTGCCTGTCGCGGTGACGACCTGGGGCAGACTTTGGCCAGACTGTCGTCGGGTTTCCAGGGAACCACAATGGCTTAACTAACAAATCTCTAAAAAATGGTGTTTATGCTGGAGCCCGCTAGTGAGGACGGGTGTTCAAGTATCAAGTAAGTAACCCAGCATCAAATATTGTGAGGATTGTGGCACGTCTTCTGTTTGTTTCGTTGCCTTGCGTCCATAATCCAGATAGTCTTCGGAATTATGGATGAGCTCGCCGCTACTCAAGGCTGTTATCTTCACGAACGTCTTTGAATGCTCATCGAGTTGATTTATCAGGCAATTCTGGGATAACCCTTTTAGAATATCCTATGTCGGGGATAGCGCAGCGGTTAATGATGCCGACGATCAGGAACCAAAAGTCGCTAATTTGATGCTCTTCCAACGCTCTCCACTAATCCTTGTTGGGGCGCGTTAAACCATCTATCTCCAAGGCCGCGAGAACTAACTCATCCAACATTTCATGACATCCATAAAGAAGAAGAAATCTTTAAGCAGGAAGCAACACGCAAAGTGTTCAAAGACCTGTATAAATGTCCTTACGAACTGCTCTTGTTAAGCTGACGCGAGGACCTCTGTGGACCATGAAGGCGAGGAAAACAAATCGAATTCATGAAGAAGTGGGAGAAAACCGGTACATCATGTAAAAAATGCGCCATGTAAAAAAGGATGTTCGTAGGTTATTATTAGAAGCCCTTGTTCACTGTGGATCGAAGCTATCTTTTCTCAGACTATTCTCGCACCCATTTGTCGATCTTTCGTACAGATTTTTGGGTCGGAACGTGGTCAAAAGAGTGACTATATTCGGCGTATTTCACGGAATCTCTAGTCATTGCACTTGCGTTGCACCTACACCTGTAGCGAAGGATAAGTGACAAAACGTTCGGCATTAACCCCTGTGGGATGAGCCGTGTATTGCACTCCATTCCTAACATCGAAGAATTGCTGTTGTGCATGCTTAGCCTGCAAAATGACTTGTTATACTTAAAAGTCTATCACATAGGGATTTTTATCTCCCAAATCAAGTCTAGTATTAATTTTCTATTCCCGGAAGCATGCAATGTTTGTTTCGCCCAGGGCTGGGGATTGAACCAGCAACCACACGCGTATTACAGGACACCTCGAACCACTGGGTTACACATCGACTGAAGCTACAAAACAGTACACAAATGCAAAAACAAAATGTTTATCACATTAAAGTAATTTCTTCGAAAACTTTCTATAGTGGAACAAATCTAACCATGCAAGAGTACGCAATGTAGTTACGAAGACAGATTACGAAGTTAGAACAACTATAGTCGATAGATAGATTTGGTGAAAACAGAACGTCAGGCACGAAAGATATGTACATCTACACAATTTCGTTCATTAACATAACATTTTTACAAAATAGGAGAACTAGACACTTATTCATTATGGATAAATCACAAAGGATATACGCCAATTATTTCGTGATAATAGGTTGAATCACAAAAAACGGAGATAAGAGTTAAGTGAGTCAAAGATCACAATACTGTTAAAACCGCAGCAGAACAGTTCTACCGGAGACAATTGATAATCGTGTAGAAAGAAAAGAAAATCACTATTAATTATTTACATAAGTGCGGTGTATCGATTTATTGATTAGTGTTGAGCCATTTTTATGCTTCCTGCAAATTCTGATATGTATATATTTAGAGATATAATTCTTCGACGTGTGAAGAAAATTGATAGAAAAGCGTTTTTAGTCACTCGGATCACTTGGATATCGAGTACTCGAAGTGCAACTTCGTAGAAATCATTCCATAGTTCAGTAATACACTAGTTGGAGAATGCTGTAGTGAAGCCTTCGTATTTTTGTTGTAACTAAATGTGCTATTTTCACACATCGCTAGCAAAAAGTGACATTTTTTCTCCAAATACGATCAGATAGAAAGGAGATGAACTGGGACATGTCGAATAGAGGAACACGTTAAGTTTCGAAAGGAATTGATCACAGCAGCGTTATTGCGGAATTCAGAACAATCGTCTCTAACACCATTGGAAAATCAGCTCGCCCACGTATCGACGGAAAATAAAAAAGCTAAAGTTTTCCTTGTTTTCAACAATAAGAAGCATGCAGATGAAGTTCTTGAAGCGAAAATTTAATCGTTTACCAGGTGATGACAAACCTAATGTCTATCGTCTAGAAACCGCAGCTCTTCGGCGCTGTATACCCGCGGCCTGCCGGTTTCTAAGTTATCAGGTGCCTTGATGCCTTTCATGAAACGCTGAAAGACGTTACATATTCCTTTTATCTGTTTTTTTCCACTCAAAATCTTCAACGTAGTTTTACTACATCAGAAGAAATGGTACGCGTTACTGCTACATCTAAATGTTCTGCCTTTCATGACTACTTGTGGTAAGGCTTTAGACAGAGCTGAAGATGGAAACCGTAAGAATGGACGCTACTGCGTCTTTTTTCAACCTTATGGCTAAGCTTCGTGACTTTCAGTGATTGAGTTATTCAAATAAGTGTTTTTAATGTTTAACGTTTTTGTTTTCTGCCTTCTATAATTTTCATGGCAGGTTACTAAGCGAAATACAACCACAACGTTGCTGAGATATTTGCAAAACTCTGGACCGCAGGTGTCTATGGTGGGGAACGAACGCGCTATTATCCTTTCCGGGGAGTAACGCGTTCACCACCACACCATGCGGGTCCTTTGTTTCGCACGTCTCTCAGCTATTTCTATCGATCTTTTTGCCACAGCAATCACCCGTCAGCGGGGTTGATCTGGGGAGCGCAAATCGGCATAGAACCCAGTTAAGCTATGGCTGTAGTTGAAATCACAATGTTTAACGTTTTTGTTTTCTGCCTTCTATAATT
>UYYA01001135.1:0-21432 GCA_900624975.1 Angiostrongylus costaricensis | reverse complement strand
TATCGCCTTCTTCAGAGCCGCTTTTTCGTGACTTCCAGTGAGGAAGTTTAGAACAGCTGATTATAGTCGCATGTGGTTGAGAAAGGAAATGAACAAGGATGTTGTTGTTACTTGGCTTTCGATACCACTTTGTCAGGTAACCGCTACTTGATAGGTTTATTTGAACGTCCGAAAACGGGAGCCAGTTTTTTCTCGGTTTCTCCCGGGTGAACTTTATGTACTCAGGCTGCTCGTTCAATAATTCAAAGCGTTTGTCCATCTCCTCCTGTGTAGAGAAGACGACAAAATAATTATCTACGTATCTGTAGTAGGGTAGTGGCCAGAGATCGAGAACAAGGGCTTCTATCTTAGACATAAACACACTGGCAAGACTTGGTGCCAATCGCCGTCCCATTGCCAACCCCCTTATTTGCGCGAAATATTTCCCCGACCATCTGAAAGTCGAGAAGTTAGGCACTCCTTTAAGAGAGCCATTAGCTGCTGGATGGACAAGCCATGCATATTTATTCTTCCTTCATGTTCAACAAGAAGTTCTAAGATGGCTTGCATTGCGGAGTCATTCGACACGTTGGTGTACAGTGCGCTAACGTCGAAAGACTCCATCACGTACGCGTTATTAGGAGACGCGTTACGTAGACGTTCTAGGAACATTTGGCTGTTTGTGAGGTGAAATGGAATGTGGTTAAGCAGCTGGGTAAGTAACAGGCTTTAAAACCAGCTTATTCTATCCGTTCGCCCATTTACACAGCTGATGATGAGTCTAACCTTAAATGATGACGGATTGGTTGACGCATGATCATCAGGTGGTACCAACTTATGTGTTTTAATAAGTAGGTATAGAACGGGACATGTTGGTCTATCGATTTTAAAGTGCGAAATAACAGCTGATTTTAGACCTGCAGCCTTTGCCACACTGACCCATTGATTGTTTAGTTTTCGGTATTGACTTTTATATTCCTTTTCAGAGGATGGGCGATAGAGGATAGCATCACTAAAATGTTCCTCTGTTATCTCAATATCCAAGTGGCGAGAAATAACTACGAACTTTCTCCCCTTATCGTTAACAGACAATCTTATTGTTTTCGAGTTTATTAATTTTCTAATTTCCCGCATGCCACATTTTTGTTCGGCTGTAAGGTTAGAGATAAGTTTTCTATTGCGGTAGTGATCAAGGGTCTTGAGAACGCCGTCCGAAAACTGTTCTGTTCGTCTAAAACTGTTCTAAACTTCCTCAATGGAAGTCACGATGAAGCGGTGAGTTTTTCGAGAAGCTGTTGATTATGTAATTACCAAAGAGTTTTTCGTCTTTTTGTAAATGTCATTGAATGTTTGGCCTAGTAGATTGTATATCAGTATGCCCTTCCAGGCTCTGAAGAAAGCGATACTGCCGAAACGTCAGCTAGTGTTGTATTGTATTGTGTTTTTTATGCAAGTGAATGTATGCTGTTTAAAAACCTCGAGATTGCTGAACAAGAAAACGACGCATTCATATTCCAATGTTATCTTTGTTGAACAACATTTCCCGACTAAAGGGTGTCAGAAAGCTCTTTGGCCAAGAAGGGGTCGAACTCTGTCCTGACGCATTTTATTGGAGAGAATCTCTGGTACTGCACTACAAGTTCCGCAATAGTTACACGATATCAAAAAAACATCAAGGACTACAGGGTATTTTATCTTAACTGGTCAGTACAAAATTTTAAGCTTCTTAGTTGACGATCGCACTTTGTAAAATTAATATAGTGCAACTGATGTGCTAAGGAGACGTGTCAATAACTTATCATCCTTTTTCAAACAGCTTAACAAGTACTTAAAGAGATGAGGTATCCTTTTATACTCTTTAGGCAAAAACAATTGGAATGATGTTTTTCGTATTCCTTGTGCTAATCGAATTCATTGTACACAAGAGCAATGCGAGAGCTTACTGGTACCAGTTTGGGCTACGTTATTATTAAGGGAATTACGATTTGCTACAAAGGCGATTGAACTTACCGATGTTTATAAATTGGCTGTTTTGTAAGAGCTTTCTGAATTAAATTGCAAGATTTCTGATAGGCTTGTTCATTTAAATCATTTCATGGCTCTTACTTTTTTTTATATCTCAATTCCACTGTTTAACGTTGATGTTGCAGTTGAAGAAGGTATGGAACTTGAGTCACAGTCGGCTCAACGGTGTGAAGAGGCTGAAAGAGCTGTATTTGAAGAGCAAAACGTGCATGATGTCAACGAGCTACGTGATCTGGTTGAAGGATATCGAGCGCAGAATGAGTTTCTAAATAAGGAGATTGTTCGTCAGTTTATTTTCCAACCTATCTTTTTTACGTGGTCTCTATATGGTTAGGTGTTAGCGACATCAAGTTCGTATCTCAAATAGGCGAAGGTGGTTCGGAAGCAAAAGAAATATAGGCTAGAAAGAATAAGCATAGATAAATGGTTCAAAATAGAAACACATTTCCGGTGACTTGTTTGGTTGGGGTGTTTAGCGGCATAATTTTCATTTAAGTCCGTTAAGCTTTCCTAGACATTCGAGTAAGTCGAATAGTGTTTTTAACTTTTCTGATTCAGTTTTGCACAAAATGGTACGGTCAGTGGAAGAGCGAGAACGCAAGTGGCAGAAACATTTTGCAGAGGTTGAGGGATGTTACTACCAAATGAAAAGCCGATATCTCATGGTCCTAAATCATTTCAAGTCTCCCGAAAAGCCGAGTATAAGTAAGAATGAAATTAAATGTTCCACTGTTTTAAACAGGTTTTTGATATTTGTAATAAGCGAATGGCCTTGATTTCTTGGTTGATTGTTCCATTATTTGTACAGTATTGGTTTTTTGTGACGCTTGTGTTTTTTAGTGATGGAAAAGGGAATGCTACAGCAATTGATGGCAGAAGTATGCCGAACCGCTCGTAGTTCTGCGGAAGAAACGGATGCGCTTGGATTCTACTTAAAGGAAAGGACAATGCAGGTGAGCGATGTTCTGTCGTTGTTTTTGTGATAGTAGTTATTTTAGACTCTTTTAGGTTATATCTCATGGTAAATGTGGTCACCGCTACTTTCCTAATTTGTGGTGTATTTATCCAAAAATTCTTTGTTGTATTTCTAAAAAAAATATAGTTCTGGTAATATACAACTAGGATCGCATTCTTTTCACTGAAACGCGAGAAAATGTAGAAAAGTTGAATTTCAATGGAAATGAAAGTCTTTGAAATTGCTTAGAGAATAATGTTGGTAGACTTCTTAACCAATATTTGTTTCGTTTTCCTTTTTTTCTATTACATTTCCCGTTGTCCCATGTATCACTCTGTGCAGATTCCAGCACTTTTTGCATTGGGTACGTTCCCATGCATCCACCATTCTCGAATGTTTTCGAACAGTTTTGAACGTGGGATCGGCTGTTAGTTGAGGATTTTTTTCGTGTCAAATCACCTTAGAATCCTGAGATAGCCGTGCTAGGGCGTTCCCACCTGGGTTACAATTGACACTTGAACGGCTTGTCCTCACTGAGTGTACAGGTTCCAGCGCAATCACCATATATCGGAGATTTGCTGGTTAGGCCATTGTGGTTCCGTGGAATACTGAGGTCAGTTTGGCCAAAGTTTGTCCCAGGTCTACACCACCACGGGTAGCCCTGTGGATCAGAGGGAAATTTTCCACCATGCGATTTTTATACCAGGACGGGGCGAATCCTGGTATTATTTTACCCTTAGCGGGGCTTCCTGATGGAAATGCCTCCTCAGTTTGGGAGACCTTACCGAGGGGACGAATCCCCGCCCCATGTACATCACAGTCCGACACCTAGCAACACTTCTCAGCCACGGTGAGGCGGTAAGCCGTTGGGAGGCACCTGGGTTGCAGAGACTGGAATTGTCGTGAAATTCTGGTACCAATTTAACGACTCTCAGTAGATGAGAAGCTTGACGGCCCTAAGCGGGATCGAACTGGCGCCTGGTTAGGTTCGACCATCAGGATAATAAATGTGTTCGCCACCATACCAGTATCTGCTCCCTTATTTGTTCGGCTACGTAAAATATTAGTTTATTTTCAAATAAACTGGATAATCTTAACCCTTTTTATTTACTGCCTTTTTTTCTTTTTATTGGCAGAGTATATTGCGAAATATAACTCGTATATAATGCTGAGATATTTGCAAAACTCCGGACCGCAGGTGTATACGGTGGGGAACGAACGCACGCTATTGTCCTTTCCGGGGAGTAACGCACTTCACCACCACACCATCCAGGTCCTTCGTTTTGCCTGTCTCTCAGTTGGATAATAAACTGGGTAATTTAATTTAAATAATGACGTAGCTTTAATAGTTTATGTAATGAAGTCTCAAACTGGTTTAATTTTAAAAAAACAATTAGTAATCTTATCCCTTTTTTATTTACTGCCTTTTTCTTCTTAATGGCAGGGTATGTTGCGAAATATAACTCGTATGAAATGCTGAGATATTTGCAAAACTTCGGATCGCAGGTGTATGCGGTGAGGAACGAACACGCGCTGTTGTCCTTACCGGGGAGCAGCGCACTTCACCACCACACCATCCGGATCCTTCGTCTTGCCTGTCTCTCAGCTAGTTCTATCGATCAATCCCGTTGACGGTTGGCAAAAAGATTGATAAAACTAGCTGAGAGACAGGCAAGACGAAGGACCCGGATGGTGTGGTGGTGAAGTGCGCTGCTCCCCGGTGAGGACAACAGCTCGTGTTCGTTCCCCACTGCATACACCTGCGGTCCGGAGTTTTGGAAATAACTCAGCATTTCATACAAATAGTAATGTTAGAGATGGGTTATCCTATGAGTTGTAGTTGCTGGTTAGCGTGCTTAAGTTGATGTGCGATTTTTTGAATATGGTTTCAATGCTAGTTCGTCTAAATTATTGTCATAGTCTAATTAACACATTCGCGTCGCGTTGTGCTTACTGACCTTGCCGCTTGGAACGATGGCCAATTTTCAGCCCTTACGAGTTTGTTGGTTTTCCAAAAATAAGCAATTGTTATAGGTTAACTGGAGGATTTCAGGGGTTGTGAACATTACTGCGTTGTAGAAGAGACTTTGGTGTTTCGTTTTAGGGGTTTTCGTTTACCATTTGTTACTGTAGTCCATCATACTACAATGATCTTATTATCATCGTTTGGAACTTTTCCTATTTCGATAGTTTTTACACTCGTATTTCCGTTGACCATGACCCATAATGTTGATTACAGCTGAAATAAGAGGCCGTTAGTAGTGAAATTGTCGATCAATGAACTCGTTTGAGAACAGATTTTTTGTATATCTCTAAGTGCAGAATGGAGCGCTTCCTGCTGGAGGTTTCTTTCTGTGATGAATAAGCTAGTTCGCCAAAAGCACTTATCTGGAAGAAAATGACTGTATTACAGTACATGCCGACCACTCAACGCGTCACATATGATTGATTGTATAGAATAAACACCCTCCATTATGTATTGAAGAAGTGTTTTTTATTATTTTATTATTGGGAATATAGCTGTGATCATGTATTGGTTGTACCATGGAATATAGAATAGTAGTTTGTCGGGTTTGTCCACTGTCCGCCAACTGTGGATGGAATGCTTGACTTCGTTAGTTTGCCACGTGGGACTTTTAGTGGCGCAGTCGTGCGTGCCGGACCTCAAACTTGGGTGAATAAACCGTTTCTACACGTAATATTTACACGACAGTGCAGTGAGACTAGAAATGTATGTACAATATACAGTTCCGTAATTTTTAGGCTGGTGTGATATGATTAAAGAGGTACTCATGACAACACGAAGTCTACTACAGTACCTTATGCTTTGTGTTGAGGGGAAGACAAAGCATATGAGGTAAGCCAGAGATGGTAGAGCGGCTTACCCGCAGGCTAAGGGCTATGTGATTTATAAATGTGACCGAGGGTACGGTAGCGCCGTTAAAAGAGGTTGGCTAGGGATGAGAGAGCATTTAGCTGCAGATTGAAGGAGTACTGTAATGTATAAGTGTGATGGAGAATACAGTACTGCCGTTAGAATACGTCAGCACATTAGAAGGCACATGTAAGGTTGTGACATTACAAAATGGTAATAACAATGTTATGAAGAGCAACAGAGGAATATGGTGCACTTTTTGTTAACTTAAATGAGCATATGTTTAATTGATATGATGAGAGCTACACTAAGTGGTTGTGAAGATAAGATCAGTTGGAACGACTGATATGAAGTAGCTCTGTTAAGATTCCTGGTAGAAGACTATGTAAGCTAATAAAGTGAGCTGCAACTATGAGTGCGAAGATTATGGTGAAGTTGCTATGATAATTTTATAGAATAGATCATACATGCACAACTACATTGATACAGGAAGGGAACCAAAATAATTTAGAAGGGTGCTAGGGATCATGACGAGTCGTCGGAAAGCGAACGATAGTGATTAGGGGCATGGTTAGATCTAAGTGAGTAGCGTGTGTCCCACGGTCAAGGCACGGGTCGCAAGCTCTAGTGTCCAAGCAATTAGTCGTGCCCGGTAGTGTGCCTGGTGGCGTGGCGTGTTAAAGCGGAATTTGGATGTAGGGCAGGTACGCGGGCCTTTTACTATACAATAGGTTGCATGCAGTTACGCGAAATGCTCTCTATCGACTTATACGAAATATTTGCTAGGTAGATAGAGATTTCTCTATTTGATAGAGAAATTCTCTATAAATCATAACGTTCTCGTAACTAGAAGGGAATATGATATGGATTCCTGGAATAGGTGACTGAACGCCATGTGTTGTTGCAGGTTTATAAAATATAACACATTGGTTGGGAATGCTCTACAGTGCATAATAAATGTGGTCGTTGGTTCCACCCTAGGCCTCGGCATCAAATATTCCTTCTCTCCGGCATCGGCAGTTCGGTACCAGACCTGTTTGGGAAGAAGACAACACTGACTTGGAACGTCGGCGGGCAGTAACGATTGACCATGAAGTATAGCATAGTAGTTGGTGGGATTTCTCCTCTATGCGCCAACTGTGGATAGGATGGTGGATTTCCTTGGATCAGCACACGGAACTTTCACTCGGGTAGTTGTGTCAGCCGCAATTAACTCCAAACTCTGGGTAGTTAAGCCTTTATTTACCTAGTAGCGGCATTAATACAACGACAGTAATGTTGCGGGATTAATATACTACATCTGCTTCGTACTGTTGAGGTTGCAAAATGACACTTGTTCACCCAGTATATGAAGCGTATATACACAAAATATATGAAGTGATGTCAAGAGCGAATAGATGACATAATGTAATTGCTATTTAAGTAAGCAAATAGATTGGTTATTTAATAGGAGACTAGTTTGACGAGTGGGGAAGACGGTGTGGGTAGCGTAAAGGCATTTTACACCAAGACGGTATAGTTACTATTTAACCAAGTCGATGTGCAACAACGAGATAAACAGCAACGAATTCGAATTCAAATATAGTAAAGAAAGAATACGATGATGCACTGATAATATTATAAAGACTGTATTAACTTCTTATTTACTGCCCATTACAATTTTTCATGGATGGGTGCTATGTATGAAACAGCTTCAATTATGCTGAGATATTTGCAAAACTCTGGACCGCATGTCTCTGCGATGGAGAACGAACGCGTTATTTCCCTTTCCGGGGGATAACGAGTTCACCACCACACAATGCGGGTCCTCCGTTCTTTTTTATTACGTTTATATTTTATTATACCGTATTTGTTATATTCTTCTATACTTGCTACACATTATTTTATTATCGTTATTTATTTCACTCGTATATTATATTATATTTATATTTATTCTGTTATTTTATATTTACTGTGTATTATTTCATTATTGTATTATTTATTATATTTTATTATTCGTATTATTTTTATTTATATTTTATTATAAAGACTTATATAAGAGGTTCGAGCATTGTGCAGAATGACAAGGACTTATTTAATGTTGCGTATAAGTAGTAATAATAACAATACTATTAATAATAATAATGAAAATAACAGGTCGCCTAACACTAATTTGACGTGGGAGCTTATACGATAGATTGATGTATAAAGAAGAACAGATTGACGAATTGAGAAGTGTCATTGTGCAGATGTTGCGTTTGCTGACAGTGAGAGTGTCTAATAAACTGATGTGGATGGAAAATCATTACAATTAAATTAATTAAGCAAGTGAGCAAGAAATAGATGTGGACTGACTGTAGTGTAAGTGAGCGAATGGCTGACAAAACTTGACTTAGAGGTTATTCATGTAAATAATGAAGCGGTATATACACATGGGGAGGGTGACAACTGAATTATGAAAAGAAATGGGATTAAACGACGAACGTAACATACTATACTAAAGAAAGGGCAGAGATGACCTAGGCCATGCTAAAGAAGGGGCGGATACGACCTATTAATTTCTTGTTGGTTATACTATTGGAGACCACCAGGGAATGGGCGAAGTTGGCATAGCGAATTCTAGTTATGCCATTGAGCAGCGAGGTGGTGTAGTTATATTGCCGCCAGGTTACCTCCTCTGTCGTGTGGTCAGAAAGAGCTCCTTTATTGAATACGCAGAATTATAGAAAGTATTTATTAGCTAGGTAGAGAATTCTCTATTTAATAGAAACATACAGACCCAAACAAGTCATTTTACATTCCATATATGCGTTCAATCCTATGATGTTTAACTTTTTACTTACTGCCTATTATTATGTCATGGAAAGCTTTATGTGAAATACAACAACTGCGATGGTGAGATGTCAGCAAAATTTGGAATTCCAGGAAGGCTTTGAGCCCGCGATTATCCTTTCCGTGGCTCACATGTTACCTGTAGCACCACCGAGGCCTTTGCCTTGACTTTTCTAATCTAGTTTTTCACCCTAACAGTGCTATCGGCAATCACCCATCAGTGGAAATCGTCTGTAGAGCAGAAATCGGCTTTGAATCCAGTTGAGGTGAAGTGTGCTGTCAAAATCACAATGTTTAACTCGCTGAAAGAAAGGAAAAGCAAGAGCTTCGGCGGTGATGTGGTACGTCAGTTCCAGGAAAAAATAATCACTGGTTCGAAGCCCACCTAGGTTTCCGAAGCCTACGATTTGATGAGGTTGAATGCATGACGAATGCGTCAGTGATTGATCAACGCAGAAATCCTTATCTTTTAGCTCTATTATTTATCAGACGTTTTCATTTCACCGTGAATTTTTTTCTTAAAATTAATTTTAGCTCTATCAGGCCAAATTATTTTTGTTTGCTGCGTTTTATCTACCAAACATTTTCTTCAGGATAACAGCAGTGGAGATTTGTTAGATATGGCTGCCGAATGTGCTGACAAAGGTACTCGAACTTTAGAGGCCGCAAAATTGGTAAATTTATGTTGTTTGCATTTTAGCTCAGATATTTTTCATTCCATTAGTTTTATCGAGGTTCAGCATTTGACTCCTTTTCTGTATAATCCGAAGTTGAATTCGCTTTTTTACCGAATTTATTAAGGTGCAAAGTAAGGAAAACATGATATGGCTTCAGTCTTGGGATTCGTTCATTGTGAATTGGGTAGGACGACCACTTGTGGGGAGTCAGGATTTGAAAAACCTTATACGCACAGGCATTCCTGAAGCTTATCGAGGCCGCATATGGAAGGGGTTAGTTCATTCCACTTCTTTGACTAATCTGTAAGCGATGATGACCGATTTATATCATTACAGGTGGTTTCACAAATTGTATTTACAACCTCTTATGTAGAATTCAGTTGCTCATTACTTAAAATCTCCGCATAAATATCTTGAATAATACATACCTGTTTCAGCCTTGTGCAACTTTTATTGAAAGAGAAATTGTCCGAATTAGGAAATGGTTACTACAGCAGTATGTTAAGAAAGACTCTGCATCAGCAGGAGAGCGGAGTTTATGACTTGTCTATTAAGCAGGTAATGATTCGGTTCTGTGCACATCGAAAGTGGTATATATTAACATTTAAGCGATGAAGTAGCTTGATTGCAACTAACGCAGGAGACAAAGGATTTGTATTAGGTTTAATATCTAGACGTGTTTGAGAAGAGAACAGCACTGACTTGATACATCGGTAGGGTACCGCGAATCACTGTAGAGGTCAGATATGCATTCAGTCACTTCTAAAGGTGTTCAATGAAGTCAAATTGAGAGCGTTTTCGTCAGCAATTAATTTACACGGAGGGCTTTATTCTTCGTCTTTTGCTATCTGTTCGTAGTCTAGTGCTGAGATGATCAGTAACAAATATGTTGAAAGTTTTTCGTTGTAGACAAAATGATACTAGAACGTATGTGATTTGCTCTCAACAGATGCACAGGTTAATGAGTCGCAATTTATGACAGTAATCTTTTTTCACGCGGAGATTTTAAACCGAGGATGACGAAACGATTTCATGGGATGGATAAACAAGAGGATCAACGGCAACCTTTTCGCCAACGGCATTAAGTGTAGCGGCTCACAGCGCAAAATATGAAAAGTGTGGGGAATTGCTGGTAAAGTATTTCAAACTTGGGTAATTAAACCTTTATAATGAGTTTTATAGTGTACGTACAATAATTTACAAGTGGGGCGGTTCAGTGGATTTTTTACCTAATAAAATGTGTTAACAATAGTGCATGCACCAATGTAACGTCTCATAGCGCAAGAATATGAAAGGGGTTCGCGGGAGTGAAGAATTGCTGGTAAAGTGCCCGTGAGTAATGATAGTATTTAAATTATGTTAACAAAACAACGTAATTACATGAGAATAGACGACGATGAACATTGATGTATTAGCAATGCAGGAGCTAAGGATTACAGTTAATATCTTTACAACCTAATCAAATGAGTTTGTAAAAATAGGTTAAGCGGGAGGGAAATGATGATGGAATGGCAACGGCGATCTCCAAGGCGTCGTCAGAAGCCAAATAACGGTGCTATCGGGCGTGGCTACGTCTAAGCAAGTGGCATTGGTCGTAGGGTTAAGGCTCGGGTCGCGGGGTCTAGTCACCAAACAGGCGTATCCAATGGCATGTTACCATGTCTGGTGGTATGACTGATGGCTACAAGATGCTATGTCCAGTGGCGTGCCCGATAACTAGAATGGGATGTGGATATAGGGCACGCACGCACAGTCTCTATCGACCTATAGAATGTGTTTGTTAGATAGGTAGAGAATTCTCTATCTAATAGAGGAATTCTTTATACTCAGTGACTTCAGATTTCACGAGTGGCAATTGTACGTCCTCTTATTCGCGTGTGTCTATTTTTTCTCTTGTCTCTAGAGCAATCACATTGAAGCGCAAAGTCTGCGTTTATAGGTAATATTCTGGTATTTTAGGTTCATTGTATGAAACAGTCCTGCATGTTCCATTGTTTGGACGTGCATACAACTTAATATTTAATCGCCCATCACCTGTTACCTTATTACCCAACGTTGTGTGCATGAGCGCCTGTGCTTGTTTATTGGTGGTTGAATTATTCGTAGCTTCCCTCTAACTGCAAATCAGCGTATTTGGAACTGGTCACCGACCGTATTTTCCGACTTATATGTCAATGGGAAGACTTATAATCTTGCAGCAAGATTGCTACAAGGGTGGAAATGATCATGCTTTTGCTGTTATTTGACATCCTGATGGAAATGCTAGACCTCTTCTAAGCTAAGATGGTTTCACTGGGGATGAAAGCACCAAGCATCGTAGTTCGACACTCAGTAAAATTTGCAGCCGTGATAGTTGCGGTGAGCCATGTGGGGGTAAAAAATGTGTTTTTATTTGTGTGTTGGTTTGGCTGCTAGTTGATAAGTTTGTATTCTTCATGAATTTCATCGAATGCTATTCGAGCTGATTCCCTAAAATCTCGTCATGGTAACGTTATCGTTCCCGTTCTTTACCACAAACAGTTTGTGACCTTTACGGAACAGACAAAGTTTTTCATAGAGAAGTTTGGCAAGAGTTTTCCAATCCTGTTGACTTGACTGGCGCGGTGCGGAATGTACCAGAAACCGTGCGTGCGTTGCGTGGCACCTTAACCACTGTGTCACCGTTCTCTGTGGTATTATTATTTGTGTAGTCGTTTTTTCTTAGAGATTGAACGGTTTAATAAAACATGTTATCTTCGGAATCAAAGAGAGATTATTAGGTAGATCACGACGTCATCGTACTGCCTGAGACGAGAAGCCGCCACCCGTTCAGCGGCGTCTATGACACCGGGGAAGAACTGTTCCACTGAGCATCTAACAATAAAGGAGTCGGCGGCGTTCTCGTCAAGACAAGTTTGGCCATGAACATCGATTCATTCGAACGACTAATAACCCGAATTGGACATTTACGATCGAAGAGTTGTGGATGAATAGCGACTTTGATAATCGTCGTCGTCTACGCGCGGACATCGAGCTGTGACGAAGAAGAAGTAGAAGCGTTCTAGATGAAGTTCTATGGAGAAGACCATACATTCTTTAAGGTTATTATTGGAGATTTTAACCATAAAATTGGACTCTGAGGAAAGTCTGAAGAACGTCGCATTGAGACACACGGATTACAATGCAACGAATAGGCTGAGCAGCTGGCTGAGTACATAGTGACGACCGAAACCGTTCATGGTAACTTGCAATTCCAGAAGCACCAGCGTCAACGTTGGACGTGGGAGTGTCCCAATGAGGAGTACCATAATGAAAAACATCGTAGTAAATCGAAACTTTTGCCTAACCGATTTCAATGTTGTCTCAAAATTCTGCACAACATCAGACGATCACCTCTTTCATTCAACATTTCATTTCTCGCGGAAAGGAGAAAAAACCACCAAATTTTAAAAAAACAAAGTCCCGAAACCATTATGAACTACGAATTTAGTTGGTGAAGGGTTAAATATCACCAAATCTGGACATGATAATAACTGAACACCTGAAGAACCTTCCGCTGTCCTCATAAACATATCGACTTGGTTCTTCACACGTTACCTGTTTGAATGCAAGGTCTCTACTCAGTGGAAGAGCAGCAAGACCGTTTTATTATTAAAGACCTTCATGGTATCATCAACTACCGCCCAATCTGCTTGCTGTCTGTGGTCTTTAAATTCTTCACTCCAGTCATTCTAAACAGGATCGATAGAACACTGGACAAAGAACATTCATGTGAGCAAGCAGGATTTCGAAAAGAATTCAGTGCGTTGACCTATATACACACAATAACAAGGCTGACCGAGGCATCACTTTGTTATCAATTTAAGGACAGTTTTTGAACCAATTGACACAGAAACAATCATGAAAGCGATCGAGAGCCAGAGCACCTTTATTCAATATTTAAGGAGCATTTATGAGCTGTATAAGAATTTCACGACGAAAATATCACCACTCTACAACGATATTAAAGTTAACATCAAAGAGGGATTAGACAAAGCGATACTATCTCGCCAAAATTGTTTACCGCTACCCTCAAGCATGTCATGCAAACATTGGAATTGGATAATATGGGAGCGCAAATCGATCGTCAGGAATTACACCACCGCTTTGCTGATGACATCGTCCTTGTAACACCATACATTAGCCATGCGGAACGTATGCTTCCCGACTTTGATAAGGCCTGTGGAAAGATTGGTCTTCGACTAAATCTCACAAAACGATGTTCATGAATAACGGACTGGTTTCGTATGCCCCATTCCCGCTCAACGGAACGAATATCTCCGAATACTGCAGTTATATCTATCTAGGTCGGGAAATCAATATGATGAACGACTTAGCTCCAAAGCTGAGCAGAAGGAAACGAGCGGCTTGGGAAGCTTTCAAGAAAATCGAGGAAGTAGTGAAGAGAACAAAGAACACTTGGCTCCGTGCCCAACTTTTCGACTTCGCGATTCTTCGTGCCTTAGCGTATACCTCAGAAACCTGGTCGCCGCTTAAGCAGGATGAATGATCACTCAGCGTTATTGAGCGCTCAGTAAAGATGTTGACAGTTTCCCATATTACGCAAGTGAGGGAGTGGATTCGAAGCTCCAATCTATGTCAGTGATCAAGAATCAAATACGCTGTTCTACAGTTAAAGTTGACGAAGGCAGTATGGGGCGGTCATGTAATGCGTATGAATGACAACAGCCGTTAACTGCTGGATTCCTCGAGCTGTCGAACATGCTACAAGCGGACCACCAACTCGATAATCAGAGCTCTTCACGAAAACCCTAGTAGAAAGATGTGATATCCAAAGAGTCCCTAGAGTTAGCAGAACCCGCTGGGCTGCTCATGCGCGCGACGGGGAAAGTGGAAAGTTTGCTGGTACCCGCTCGAGTCACTCGACGATCAACGGCACTACAAGAGATACAAGTGATGCAGTGGTTAAGGAGATGGTTTGAAAAGGCATTTGTTGATTCGCACAGTGATGACGACAAGCTGAATGAAATTGGAAAGATATATGAGAGAACGTAGAGCATACGTTGAATATCAAAGACAAAATGGGTACAAAATTAGCGAAAAAGTACTTCCACAAACTGATTTGGAAAGTGAATAACACAAAAAATGAGCATTGGTTCTTGTTGAGAGGTTGGAAGTGTGGTCGTGAATCATTGATTTGAATGCGCTCCAAGGACGGCGAAAATTAGGTGTCGTTCCCTATGTCCGTCGTATAAAATTACGCATCGTTGCAAATGTGTTAATTTAGTAGTGCTTAGGTCAATTGACATTTGTAATCTTCGACTCACTTGTTCATAGACTGTTTGATACTTATGCTGTATAACATGAGGAGATGGTTTTTTCTCTCAGATTGATCTTGACTTGGTACGCACGCTACCAGCTAATCGTATGTTTGCCGATCCGGATTCAGAGAAGGTGAAACAATTACGGAGAGTGCTCTACGCGTACAGAAATCATGACAGGGTTATTGGTTATTGTCAGGTAGACCCTGTTTAATATTTTTCATTTGTTCTTTATCGTTAACTTTGCAACTTTGTTTGCTGTACCGCATTACTTTATTTCATGAAGGGCTTGAATCGGATAGCAGCAGTTGCATTATTGTATCTCGAAGAAGAGGACGCGTTTTGGTTTCTTATCGCATTTACGGAGCTCCAACCAGCTGACTACTACGCGAGCAATCTTATCGGAGCTGTAGCAGATCAGAAGGTTAGAATTTACATGCTGTTTTATTTTCTATATACAATGTTGATCAATGGAGTAAACGTAAACGTCATTGGTGCGCTAGATGCATTAGTTATAATCACAATCTTAACCGTTTTATTTACTGCCTACTCTTTTTAATGGCAGGATATATTGCGAAATATAACTTCAATGATGCTGAGATATTCCCAAAATTCTGGACCATTGCCGATTTGGGCCCTCCAGATCAGTCTCGGTGACGGGTGATTGCTGATGGCAGAGATCGATAGAACTAGCTGAGAGACAGGCGAAACGAAGGACCCGCATAGTGTGGTGGTTAACGCGTTACTCCGGGGAAAGGGTGATTGCGCGTTCGTTTCCTTCTTAGATACTTGCGGTTCGGAGTTTTGCAAATATTTCAGCATAATTGAAGTTATATATTACCTTTATTTAACACATTCGCGGTTTTCAAAGTTGGAGGGAGAGGGAAATCGGGTTATGTATGTCGGTTTCATTGCGCTTTCTTTCGGTTTTTCTTTTTTCTTTCTTTCTTACGTTTATGCCATAGTTTTTATATTTTGTTGCTGCTTTTATGTTTCATTGCTGCCATTCATACTGTATAGGGCGTGGTGATGCGAAAATCTTTTGGCAGTGATTTCTTTCCATTTTAATCAGTGCAGTGTGATGCTTTGATATTTAAGGTTCTACGCGATCTTGTTGCGGAAAAATTGCCTCGACTTGCTGGGCACCTTAGACAGTTTGAAGTGGATTTGTCGCTGTTCGCTCTAAGTTGGTTCTTGACGTGTTGCGTTGATGTCTTGCCGCATGAGATTTATCTACCTATTTTTGACGTCTTTCTTTATGAAGGAAATAAGGTGATTTTATATGCTGTTCCCAGTATATGATAAATAGTTAATTAGTTCTAGTAAGTCGATAACACGACACACAATGACATGAACTATATATATACATATATATATATACATATATATTTTTTTCTGAAGTTGTCCGATTTCGACCTGTATTGCTTATAGTGAACTATCTTAGCTGGGAACAAACTTTATTAATTGTACTAAAAGCCTTGAGATTTTCATGTTTTTATCTGCAAGAAACAAGTTTCTCTATTACGTTTGCTTAAAAATCTGCAATTCTGAAAGCGATTAAGTGGCTGAGGGCAGCATAGGCAGCGGGTGGGTTTCGGAAGCATTTTACGTGCAGGACGTTGTCGACATAGTTGATGAAATAATAGTCGGTTTTTAAGAGGCTAGATGAGTATGGTGGATGAAGCGGAATTTCATGGCTAAGCTTGGTCAAACTTTAGAGCGTCGGTTACGCAAAATGTGGATACGCGTGGGTTGTAGGTCATGCTCTCAATTCTTGCCGCATCCATTCGCGAGCTTCTTCAGTTTTCAGGTCTTCTTTAGTTGCTCCGAAACGACCGAGATGCTTACACCAAGTTCTACAAGTTCTCGAACAGTCGTGCATCTATTTGCTTACGGGGAAGCTCTCAATTATCGTCGTGAGAGGCGGAAGCAAGTCTTTCATCTACCTCGCTTTCAGTGTCGAATTCTCCCGACAAGATTTTTCAAACTAACGTCGCAGTGTCTATTCTTTAACACTTCTTTGGGCCGAAGTCTCATTAATATTTCGCACCGTTTTCACTGTGTGCGACCGAGTATGAATTGGTAATAGTGGATTTATCGATTTCACTGTTTTTACATCTCAATTTCTAACTTGTAAGTATGATTTATGTCGTAAATCAACTATAGGGAACGAAAGTGTGCAAAATGATCTTTGAAATGATATAAAATAGTACCACTGGGAAGAAAACTGTTGCGAAAATACACACGAGAGGAGTGAAATCACTAAACGAGCATTAATTTGGCAAAAAAAACTAAGGTGTATAAATTCTTAATGGCCGATAAGTCCTCCGTAACCTTAATTGTTACCGAAAAATTACTGCCAGTTATCACAAAACGCAGCTGTGATTGCGTCACTTCATAAACTGAAGATTGCCAATAGTTGGCTGGCAAAGTGCTTTAGCATGTACTTAAGTCCTCAAATAAATAGCTTTTGTTTTTTAGCTCTTCACCTTCCTTTTAACACTGTCAGCTCTCGTTTTCTTGTTCAGCAATCGCGAGGTTTTTAAACAGCATACATTTACTTCCATAGAAAAACACAATACAATACAACGCTAGCTGACGTTTCGGCAGTATCGCCTTCTTCAGAGCCTGGAAGGGTATTCTGATATACAATCTACTAGGCCAAACGCTTCAATGACACTTACAAAAAGGCCAAAAACTCTGGTAATTACATGATCAACAACTTCTCGAAAAAAACCCACCGCTTTTTCATGACTTCCAATGAGGAAGTTTAGAACAGCTGATTATAGTCGCGTACGGTTGATGACTGACAGCTGTTCTAAACTTCCTCATTGGAAGTCACGTAAAAAGCGGCTCTGAAGAAGGCGATACTGCCGAAACGTCAGCTAGCGTTGTATTGTATTGTGTTTTTATGGAAGTAATGTATGCTGTTTAAAAACCTCGCGATTGCTGAACAAGAAAACGACGCATTCATATTCCAATGCCGAGGTTAATAGAAAGTCGATCGTAGGAACCGTAAGCTTCCATGCCGGTAAATTGCCCGTGTTATCGATTGTTTCACCCCAGTCACATGTCTATTTTTACAAACCAATTTTTAATCAGTTACTTCTTAGGTTTCCCGTTCTTGGATTTATCAACTGGAAGTACTACGAATTGAAAAAATAATCGAGTTAAATGAGTCCGTGTTATGAACTCTTTTAAAAGCTTTCCAATACTGTTCTACTTGCATATTTGGATGGCACATCTTCAATGTTGTGCGGGGTACGGCATACTCTCCATTTTTCGTAGTTTTGCTGACTTAGCAGTTGTGGTTTCCTGGAGTCCTGAGGTGAGCTTAGCCAAAGTCAGCCTTAGGTCGTTACCACCTTAGGCAGTCGCCACCCTTGTGGAACAGAGTGAGATTTGCCTACATGCGTCTAGCTTGACACCAGGGCAGTGGTGGATTCTTGCATTGGATTACTCTTACCTGGGCTTCTTAATGGGAACTATACAGAAATACAACAGTGAGAAGACGTTACCACATCCAACTACTTAATCCACGAAGCAATTCTAGATTTCTTCCAATTCTTTTTAATTGTTACTCTTTCTATTGATAGGTTTGTCTCAGCTCTGCCTAGGGTAGGATAGATGTTTGCTGATACCTTTCCTGTCATCCATAGTTTATTCAGTATCCTATCTTTTTTTCAGACGTTATTTCGATTTACGTTGGCAATTTTGAAGTTGTGTGAGTCGGCTGTATTGCAAAGTAAGTCTGTGAGTACTATTCATGCCTGTCTGAGTAGGCCTCGACAATATGTCCCAGATTACAAGTCATTAGCACAGGTGCGGTTTATTTTAGCGAGATTACATTTCTGGTGTGATATTGATTGAAGTGGAAACTTTTGAGCTTTGATGACTTTTGACGAAACAGATTTGTTGATATAACATTCATTTATTATTTTTGACATGAAGGCTTCTCAATTTTAGTAAGTTTTCATATTTTAATCCTGTTTGGGACACGGTTTTAGCCGTTCATGTGCTTCCACTCATTAGTAAGTAGTGAATGTCATTTATCATGTCAGTTGTGATCCTCTTTACCAAGGAAGACAACCATTATAATTCGGAGGAGTTTACTGAGGGAATTTATGCAGCCCCAGTAACTCCGTAAAGATACTTGCCGTAGGAGTACATAAGCCGGATGGCATCACTTTGCGACCGTGTGAACCGCGTTTCAGCTGATTGATAAATCTTTACTGTGGGGCACCAAAAGGCATGACGTCATTTGTTCTCGAAAATGGGCTCGATTTTTATTTCTAGCCACCAATCCTCACAAATTCTTTGCGATACAGATTAAGCAACGAAGGTTCATAGATGTTGGGTCTTATGGAACGGTCTTGGTAATTGGGTATGTGGACGTCTAATGAGGTCTCACGTTGCATTACTCTGTCGAGTTGACTTATGTTTATGTTGACAACGGCTTATGTGCTAATATAGTATTTGATCTTAACCTTTTTATTTACTGCCTATTCTTTTTAACGGCAGGGTATGTTGCGAAATATAACTACTATAATGCTGGGATATTTGCAAAATTCCGTACAGCAGGTGTCTGCGGTGGGGAACGAACCCGCTATAGTCCTTTCCGGAGAGTAACGCGTTCACTAGCAGAACTAGGTGAGAGACAGGCGAAACGAAGGACCCGCATGGTGTGGTCGTGAACGCGTTACTCCCCAGAAAGAACAATAGCGCGTTCGTTGCTCACCACAGACACCTGTGGTCCGGAGTTTCGCATTTATCTCAGCATTATAATAGTATTTGAGTGCGACTGACTTTTCAATAGGTTTCGCTTTTTTGAGGCTTCACGCCATTAGATAATTCAAAGACTTATCTATTTTCATACGACGCTCCATAATGAAAAGCCTCAAAGCCTCCATTCGCTCCATAATAATCTCTTCACGTCATTTTATCAGCGGTTGTTATGCAGTCAGTTTTTTTATAGGTAGCTTTCAACGAAATGAATCCTTTCCCGCAAAAACAAATCGAAACAAAAAGGACGTTTTACTTGTCCCAATTACAGGTTAGATAACATTTCCAGCTTCTGACGTGTTTTAGCTTGTCCTTCGTCATTGATCAGTAGTTTGGTTCTAACAAAAATGCTGTAATTGCAACTGTTTGCAGGCGTCACGGCAACCGTGATGGAGAGAGTGCTTGTGTATTAAAAATGTTAGAAATTAGAGCCGGCTTATCTGTACATAAATATTATAAGTGCTTTTCGGTGCTTTCCTCCACTACTTGTGTATAGATCTGTGATTTTTGCTAATGTGGAACGGTAGCTGTGATTCTAGTTTTCATGATTTTACGGCAATATGTTTTTAGTCATCTTTATAATGATACTTGAGGAATTTCCCACGATGTGATAATGAGGTGCTTTTTTCTAACTGCAAGCTCCGTTTTAGCTAAACTCGTATCGAAATTACTCAGTAAATTGGTTTATTGTGTAGTTGATTAGTCAGGCTTAACGAAACTTGATTCTCTTCCTTATGTGGTGGCAGGTTTTTGAGCAAGGTTGTTTTTGGTACCCTGAGAAACATTAAATGTCCACTCGATTCTGTTGTGGTTGTTTTATGACTGTAAATATCATGTCTAGTTTACAGAATTGTAAATCTTAAGTACATAGGGTATTACGTTCCTGTTATGTTAATTGAGTGAAAATTTACTTTTTCTTGTATGTAGAAGGAAAACTGTAAGAAATGAACTTACATTAATCATGAAAGGCCGTAATTGATCTAGACATGTATTGTACTTCAGCATCTCTGTGAGTAAGGTGGTGACGGTCAGTTCTCATATCACATTTTACGTGTATTTCATTTTTACGTTGGTTGATGTGTTTTTTACTTAAACAACGAGAAAAATAAGTTTTTTAGTGGGATTATGTTATTAAACGAAGGTATACATTATTCGCGGACTCGGTCATATGCAAGTTCAGATGAAACAAGCGATCGTTCTTTTCCGTACGGGTGTCTCATCACCCAGTTCATTGCCAGGCGACTACATTTCACTTACCGAATCAACTACTCAGTAGTTTGTTTATCTTTTGTTGACAGCAATATGAGTGGTTTTTTAAATCGCGACAAAGATTAAACGCACTGCTCCAATGATAGTGCTATTCGCAGTGGTGGTAGTGATAATAACAGCGGCAATATTGCTAGTAAGAATAATACTAAAGGTAACAGTAATAATAGCAATGATAATAGTAGCAGCAATATTGATAATAATGCTAATAATAATAGTAGTACGTATTCTTTCTTGATAAGCTTGGACGAGGTTGATAAACATATTTATTTTCGGCTAACGTTTCGACGTCTTCGTTTTCCTCAGAGCCGATGATCCGAGTCGATGGTCCATGCTTGTTGTTCGTCTCGACGTTGCAGCTTCGCCTTCGTGTCGAGCCAGGCCTTCCTCAGTGAGCCATCTTCTCGAATGAGGCATCCTTACTCAGTGATGTCCTTTTATACACAATGCTGATGGTGTACGTATAAAGATAATGTCCGGTGGTAACAACTTGTATTTCTTCCGGACATCATTGCGCACATCGTGCAGAAGTCGGTGTTTTTATCAGCTAGCACAAAGCGTAGTAATATTTCGAAACCGACTTTCCTTGAACCTCGGTGTGACTAATCAATATGTATTCTTTCTTGACAAGCTTGCACGAGGTTGATAAATATATTTATATTATATTAATATTTTTATATAAAACAAGCATGGACCATCGACTCGGATCATCGGCTCTGAGGAAGACGAAGACGTCGAAACGTTAGCCGAAAATAAATATAT
>UYYA01001134.1:0-21477 GCA_900624975.1 Angiostrongylus costaricensis | reverse complement strand
TTCAAAAATGGAAGCCATTTGTCTTTCGGCTTTTCTCGGGTGAACTTGATATACTCTGACTGTGCGTTTAACAATTCGAAACATCCATTTCCTCTTGTGTTGAGCAGAGGACAAAGCAGTCATCTACATACCTACAGTAGAGTAGCGGCCCGAGATCAGTCACCGGTGCTTCCACCTTAGACATAAATGCAATGGCAAGGCTTTGAGCCAGTCGTTGTCCCATTGCCAACCCTCTTATTTGAGCGTAGTACTTTCCAGACCATCTGAAGATTGAGCAGCTCAAGCATTTTTTTAAGAGTGCCATCAACTGCTCTATCTTAAAGCCATATTTTTTTTTCTTCTTCGTGCTGTATAATGAGTTCGAATATGGCATGCATTGCGTAGTCATTCGACACGTTTGTATAAAGGGCGGTAACGTCGAAGGACTCCATCACGCACGCGCTGTTGGGCTGCGCAGTACGTAGACGATCCAGAAACATCTGGGTATTCTTAAGATGGGCTGGAATGCGTGTCAACAACTGGTTAAATATTAGGGTTAAAAACCATGTTATCCTGCCCGTTGGCCTGTCTACGCAGCTAATGATAGGTCTAACCTTGAATAGTGATGGTTCGTTAGATGCAAGATCATCGCTAGATACTAACTTATGAGTTTTTACAAGTAAGTACAAACCGGGGCATGTTGGTAAGTCAACTTTAAGTTGAGAGATAACTGATGGTTTTAAACCAGCAGCCCTTGCCATTTTGGCCCATTCGTGGTTTAGTTTTCGGTATTTACTTTTGAATTCCTCCTCAGATGATGGGCGATAAAGCGAAGCATCTTCAAGATGCTTTTTCGTTGAGGGCACATTAACTGCTTTTCTGATGTGAGGGGCACATTATACTTCCATGTGATTTCTGTGCGGTTGGTCTCTACGTGACATACTTAGTGGAAACCTCATAGAAAGCGGTGAGTGTGCAAAGCTGTGTTCAAAGTGATTGAAATCTTGGTTTGGAGTTTCTTTGTTTGGTTATGTAGGCGACTGGCCGATGTGCAAAGCTGTGTTCAAAGTGATTGAAATCTTGGTTTGGAGTTTCTTTGTTTGGTTATGGAGGCGTCTGGCCGGGTGGATTGCTATCAACTTGACCTTTCCAGGCTCTGAGGAAGGCGAAATCCGCCGAAACGTCAGCTTAATCGTGAACAAAGAATAATAACACCTCGCGCTTGCTCAACAAAAATACGAAGAAAATTTCTTGATTAATGCCGAGGTTAATAGAAAGTCGGTCGTGGCAGTGACCACCAAGTTTTCAAATGCATTTCTTTGCAATAGATATCTCCTCGAATCCAGTCATTAACCCAGGGATCCAACATTTGTCGTTTAGACGTGTGTGCGGCTCGCGTTCTCATCATCGTCTTGGGATACCCTTACCTAAGGTCGCTACTTTCAGTAATTCGGATTCATGATCTCATTTGCATAAAATACAGTACTACTAGAGTATTTAACAATTGGATGCTGTGGTCTTCAACTCTGACTGCACCTCCATAACAGGGAGAGCCGTTAAACCCCATAAGTAGATTGTGAGCCAAATGTACTTCGCCTTGCTCACTAAATTGTCGATGCTCGTTCACAGTCGTTTCTAGCAAATCCTCTTCACTTCAGTCTTCTCAAATCAACCAAAATCCACTGTACTGCTCTTGCTCGCGACAAGGACAAAGTGGAGAATTTACCGTTTCCCACTCAAGTTATTCAACAGTTAACAGTATCGTAGGTGATCCAACTGACTGCCCTCGTCTCTCTTTTAAGTGATAGGTTGAAGTCGTTGAAAGCAGTCTCAGCCCTGGCTTGATTTCTGAAACCTATCTCGTACAGGAAATTGTCGAGATATTTGAGTAAGTAGTAGATGCTAGTTGAGAGGTCCAGCGAGTTTGGTGGATTAGGCACAATTTCGTTGCCCAGCTTGCTGAATCCTTGCAACGTCGGTACTGCGACATTTGGCCCAGCGTTATCGTGGAGAGGAATCATCCAATTCATGCTAACACACAAACCATCTTTTATAAACTGTCATAAATTTCTTCATCATTTTTGAACTACATAAGGTTATTTTAAATCTTTGAAGACAGACGAAAACGGGGCCGAAGAAAGCAAAATCGCCGAAGCCCATTGAACATCAGCATACGTGTTAACAACCCCGTGTCAGCTCAAAAAACGAGTGTTCGACATTATAGGCTAATTAACGCCGCTGTCAATCGGGAAATGTTTTTTAGACATTCCATTCGTAAAGCCTGAATTTGTAGAGTTTCTTCTATTTTCTTTAGATGCTCTGAAACAATTGAGGTACATAGATCTATGTGTTCTGAATGTTCTGGAAGTTTTTGGAGTATTTGCTTTCACCAAATCCTTCAATTTCTCGTTGCCAATAAGAGGATGTCCACGATCATCGTGGTTGAATTTGCCACAACAAAATTTTTGAACCCAACGTCGCATTGTTCGTTAGTTCGTTAGACGATTAGAGTTGGGCTTGCTTCATGCGTCCTTGGTGCTCAATGAAAACATGCAGCTACACCTCTTCCTGCAATTCTTGACTAATCGGAGGCCAGTGTGCCTTCCATACTAGGAAACAGCATCCATTGTAACGCTATCCAAAGTCAAATTAAGTTTATGAAGCTACTACTTCCAACTCTCATTAGTGATGAAACGACTTCTGCAGTTGATGAGCCCTAACTATCTGCGTTTTATTAACTCTAGGAGGAAATAATCAATAATCAAAAACCCTTCTAGAAATTGTCAGAAAATATGGTTTTAGAGTGAGAAGTGTACTATTATCAACTTACCAAAACAATATCGGAAACTGTCACGCTGCTATTTGTTTACGAAGAGACGAAATATCCCATTAACCCGATCCGCACAAAGATCGACCACCTAACAGGGAACAGTAGGTGACCATCATGTGGTACATTCACATTACCAAACTGTTGTTACATTCCAGTATTCTATGATTCCCTATGTGGAGAGAATTTATTTCAGGACAAACACCGGCGTAAAATAATTTTATAATGAGGGCCTTTCTTTTAAGTCTTAAAAATGACTGTTCCTCAGCCAACTAGTAAAGTAGTTTATGATTTAGGTTGAATGGACAGCGAACTGTGAGAATGAAATCCGCTTAATCGCACTATCGTTCGGATTAGCGCTAATGATTCGAGAAGGTTTTCCATCACTACTTCATTTACTAAAGGAATTTCGCTCACGACGTGCTTAACTTCTCCATAAATCTTTAATAAAATTCATAATTAATTTATTCTTTCCATCAATCTCCATTTATTAGCGCACAATACGTATTTGTCCACGCAAACTGCCTAACTCGCTTGCGATTTCTGCCAGCTTTCGCCAAAAGCTCTGCATAAGTGGATCGCGCTAAAGAGTACTTATAAGGATCGCGCTAAATGCGTGCAGCACTTCTGTGAATAAAGCAGTGAGAAACTGGTTTATAAGATATTATTCAAAAAGTATATCTACAAATATATGATGTGTTCCGTCACCTGATCCTGATGTACTGATACCAACTAAATAGAATACAAGTATTGTATGTATATGATATTCGAACAACACATAAATTTCTAGATTATTTCCTTCGTGTAGTAACGTGCGAAGTGGAAAAAAGCAATATATTCCACACATGATTGCAACTTTAATGTTTTGCGGTTTTGACGAAATTAATGTAGTCTATTTAATGACCATGCGTAAATAATGAGGCACTTGTAAGCGCAGTGGTTTGAATTACTCGACAACACGTCCTTTGTCGTTTGTTCGATCCTGAACCAAACCAGCCTCTCCATCCTTCCCAGATTGGCAAATTGCCATCAAGTATATCTTTGTTAGTAAAATCACTACCCTTATACATTGGTGTCCCTAGAAAGTTATTACATACTCCAAATATGCAATCAGTCAGCTCTATGCCTAATGGAGTCGAATTCATGGCGCATCCCTATGGAATAGATGGACGCTGAACGCTTTTCCCACTTACCTTTTATACGGACGTAGTAACATTGACATAACTATAAATAGAAAATAAAAGTTAATACAAAACGTAAAATTAGTTCATGCTGAGACGAGATTGTCCCGTCCAAATTCATATGCGGCACAGTACCAGTATGTTCATTTTTCTGCAACAAGCGCTTCATTTGTCCTATAAGTTTTCATCCCAACATTTAACTCTTCGACACTTCTGTGTCCATGTCAAGACATGCATATATAATCAGTTCCCACTGACCTGCTTAAAAAACTGCGTGATAGATGAGTGCATTTTTCCCCAGAGACGTCGTAACCGTTCACGTAATTCCTCTGTGAAAGAAAAAGTTTCATCCATTTCACATTAAACATCAGGACACATATGATCACGTAATTCTCGTCGACAATATAAAGGCGCAAAATTAAGAAGCTACCGTTTTTATCCACTGAACCATGAGTGGATAAACCGTGCGTTCAGAATCGTACAAAAGAAAAGCCAATAACCAGAATGAGACTACCCGTCCGAATACAACCTTTATGTCTACGAACTTAAGCATTGCCCTTAAATTTTAGCAAAATAATTGGATAATCGGCATGCCTAGTTTCTGCTTGTTTATTGTGGATCTATGGCTTGTATGATATGATGATAATCTTTCTGTGCTGACCGTACTAACTACACAATGTGTAACAACCCACTCAGCAGCTCCAATTAAATACCATAATTTTAGAAAGTCTAGATTGGGCAAGAGCGTGTTTATTGCAGTAGAGCTCTGCAACAAACACACGGTCATTGGTTCAATCCCATAACATGGGCCAACGAATTCCCATCGCTCTAAGTTCGGAAAAGTGGTGCTAGACCTTCTACGAGGACAGAAATATTAACTCGATTTTCCAGTAGGTCACCCGAAACCATTGTATAGATCGAAATATGCATTCCATAGCCAAATGCATGGCCCATCCCTAAGGAATAAGTGAATGCTAAAAGGTTTGTGCTCCATTCTTTTTATTGATGAGCAGTGAGTAAACAATAGAACAATACAAAATGAGTCAAAAGATAAATGGATAAGATGGTAAGTTAGAGACAATGCGACAAACCACAAAGCTCCAACCAGCTTTACAAATTCATTATGCACATTTATCACATGTGATAATGGGGTCACTCAGTAGTTCAATACCTCATAGTCGCTGAAATTGGAACTTCCAGGATGTTGAACTTATTGAGTGGGTTCATCCCTTATCAGAGTCTTACAAGCTGAGAAGAAGCTCTACATTTACATCCAGGAGACCATCTAGGAGTAAACTATGCCATGTTAAAGCCTTGCGAGCTTAAAGAGACTATCTTCTCAGCATATAAAAATTGAAAAATACATCCCACGAAAATTGGAACGCTCAGTCTTCCTGTGCGACTCTGATCAGCAACACTGAGCAAATGAGATCACTGGATTGATTGGCGTAATATTAGATGCATATCTTTACCAATTCCAGGATCCGCCATCGTTCTGGTATCAAATTAGTTGCATGGTGGCAAATCTCTCTCTGATTCACAAGGGCTACGACTGCCTGTATTGGTGAAGTCCTGGAGCAGCCGCTAGCCAGGCTGGCCTCGGGATTCTAGGAAAACACAATGGCTAAACTAGCAAATGTCTGAAAAAATGAAGATTATGCTGAGGCCCGCACAACCAGTGAGGACGGGCCATTCCATTGCCAAGTATCAAGTGTCTTTTTCAATATAATCAGGAAACTGAACCTATTTAAATCGTCTGTTGAAAACGTCTAGAAAATAGTGATCTGGTTTTACAGTGTTAAAGAGAACCTTTTCTTTTTGAACTCCGAATCAAAAGATACATTCTCTGATCACCTAGTAACGCTATAATTCTAAAAGTTCTCTGGTCGCCTAGTAAGGCTATAATCCTAAAACAACGCTCGATTTCTAGTTATCCAGCAAGTAACGAAAAATAGGGAAGCGTTTAGCGCAATAGTTAGAAGTGCCCAACACTGGAGAAGTGGTCGTTGATTCGATTATGCACCACAGATGTGGTTCATCCACAGTCACTCATCCTTCCGGTGCTGATCTTCAAAGGCGCGTTGACTCGAATCCGGACGGCTCTAAAGAAGGCGAAGTGGCCGAAACGCTGGTAGGATGAAAAATTCATAAGCTTTTGTAATTTAAGCTGAGCAATTCAGAAGCGTATTGATTATCGGTGCTGAGGTAAAGGAAAAGTTGGCTTAGAAGAGTACTGACCTAGTACTTCGATACTAAGCTGCAACTTGTGGCGAAAATATATTCAATCATCTTTTTGATAGTGCGAATGAACTCGAATGCATGAGCCAGTTTTAAGGTATTGATGAAAGCCAAACGCTTTGTCCTTCTCGGTTCAACAAAAATTGTTCTCTACCAAGTGACAGTGTTCTTAATGTAGACCACCTGCATCATCTATGTAAGATAATTTTGACCTGAAAAAAACACCAACTATAAAATACGATCCATGTAGTAGATCTTAACACTCACACTGGTTTTTAAATTGTTGAGATTACTCACACTAGTCTAATAATAGTTTTAACTTTTGAACCCCCACCCTCCCATACCCTGCGGAAAAGGAATTGCCAAAACATGCAAAAAGGCTTGAAACAAATAAATTAGGGCACGTGCGGCGCAGTGATCGGAGGCGCCCTGCAACGCACACGTGGAATAGATCTCAGCGCCCATGGTCCACTAAGCCTTCCATCCCTCCGGGGTCGGTAAATTGGTACCAGACTTGTTTGGAAGGATAGCAACACTGGCTCGATACATCGGTAGGCCACCAAGAGTCAATGTAAAGGCCAAATATGCATTCAATCACCTCCAAATGATGCTTAATGAAGTCGAATGCATGATGCATCAGGGATTGATCAGCGCAGAGAGCTTTTATCTTTTATAGGACAAAAGTTGAAAGAATTCCCATGTGTTTTATATTTGCACTTTCGAAAGGAACGATGTCTACCAGTAAATCCTTTAGTAACCTAAACATAGTGATCGTCTGGCAAGATGTATATCAAAATTAAGTAAATATTGGTGAACGAAATAAACAGCTTTTACTTAGTTCCACTGAGTTAGAAACATATATTTTGCACAGCAACTTAAATATGTCAAATCATACCAATGCTTCTCCTAGTGGAGTTCAATAGAAATCGATGCAAATGGGTGAGGAATAAGAAATCATGGAGAGATCAACGTAAATTCTCTATATCAAAAATAAAATAGTTTTTTCTCCTTTTCCTTAAGTCATGCCAGAAACCAATAAGAGATAAAGGACAGTGTGAGCCATATACGGCTCATAAGAGTTTTGGTAGGTCGTGTTTCTACAATGTACTTTGCACTTGTATACTTTTCTTTATTCTGTTGAACTAGTGTATTCCATTGGTCACACAACTAAGTGCAGATATAACCATAGTGATGCTGAGATATTTGCAAAACTCTAGATCACCGGTATCTGCGGTGGACACCGATAATGCTATTAACCTTTCCGAAGGTTAACGCGTTCGCCACTACATCATGGGAAGTTCTTAAGTGCAGAAAATTGTTGTCGTTTTAGAAGAAGCCTATGAGCGGCGGCACACTTCCTTCATTAAGACTAGGGTAGAGGTAATGTTTTCGAACAACAAGGTGAACACTTAGAACAACATAGCACGAAAACCTCTACATTCTGACGATGACTTCGCTCGACCGGAGTTCAACATATCAGTAGAAGAAAAAATGATGGATACTGAAGCCGGAGCTCACTTAAGATGCGAATCCAGCTAATTTTTATGAATGGAGAATGCAAGACAACGAATCAGCTGAAAAAAGTGTTCGCGTCCGCACTAGCGAGGAAATTTGATGTCTCAGGAAAAATTCTATTTTGGACTTGTAGGGGACATTATTTTCCTGAGTCTATGCTTATTCTCTCAACTGCAGAGTCACTATATTGTTGAAATAACTTACCATTTATCGAAACTTGAAAAATAAAAGCAAAATTGAAGAGCGCGCGCTATCCTAAAACGTCTTAAACTCTTCCTAAGACCTACTGAGTTAAATAATTTTGAAAAAAGCTTTAAAGCTTTAGAAACTTTTTAACATCAAGCGATCAACGTCGGACGTTCTCCGTTTTTTTAATACTTTATGAATGAAGTTTAAAAAAGGATAAAAGATGAAGCTTTCAATGTTGATCTATCCTTGAAGGATGCGCAATGCATTCGACTTCATTAAGTATCGTTTGGAAGTGACTGAATGCATATCTGGCCTTTACAATAACTCGCGGTGACCTAACGATGCATCGAGTCAGTGCTGCTATCGACCCAGACAAGTCTGGTACTAATTTGCCGACCCCGATGGGACAGAAGGTTTAATGGGCCATGGGCGCGGAGATCGATTCCACGTGTGTGTTGCAGGGCGCGTCCGACCACTGCACCACACTCATCCAAATAATTGAAACAGGCGTAACATCCTCTGTAATGCGAGAATAGTGGCAAAGAAACTATGAAATAATCGTCTTATTGTTCAAAATAAATGAACTACTGTAGAAATACCACTCTAGCAGCCACTAATATTTTGTGAAATCTATGCTGTCGCTTCCTTTTCCTTTCATTGTCAACAACTCCTTAAAGAACCAAGTGCACGTGCCCCTATGTCTCCAAGAGAGGCAGATTTGATCTAAACCTATACTACATAGAATTTGTCGAATGGTTGAATTCACAACCATCAATTTTTGCGAATGAGGTAGAAATGTAGTAAGACCATCACTTAATGAGATTGATCAACAGGGAATCTAACAGTACTTCCATTTGCTTAGTTCTCTAGCAACCGTTACCCAGGTGGTCGTTTTTTTTGTCGATTGTTCGACCATGACTTGACGACCTATGAACTCGTCGACATTTTGAAAACTGGTCGAGCATGATATTTTTCGGAAATTCTGCCATATTCGTTCATGGGCATTTCAAATCCTCACCTCAAGCCACTAGTGGCGATTTGCATTCTTCCAGGATCAATAAGATTCTTGGCTATAGTTTACCAACCAATAAATGAGAATGTGGGAGATTAAATCAACAAATAATTAAAAGGTTAAATAGACTTGAAGAAAACAAACAAGGAAGTAGAGAAAGAAGTGATCAGCATTGGGAATGAAATGAGATATTGTCGAATGGGGCTGAAGTTGTTTGGAAAATGGAGGCAGGAGAACGAAGGGTGTTGATCATAATTAGGAGAAACGGAGCGCCAACTCGCCAAAGGACCACCACCATTACGAAGGCCGCCCGGCTGTCCGGTCGAGTCTCAATTGAATTTCAGTCCGCCCAACGAGCATTTCTATTCCCTCGTCTGTCAGAACTAATGCTAACCAAACGGCCTAACTATCTCTTGGCTGATATGCATAATGTCATAACCTCTGACGGCACGACGCTTTTCCCAGCATTTTTTGTTTTCACTACTTCGGCGTATACTTACTGTTCTGCTCTCATTTACATTTTCTGATAATAGCTTTTTTCTGTTAACAGATATATTTAATGTGTCGAAAGGCCACTAACATCGATAGTCAGGAGAATACCTACTGATTTCTGATTTTTTATTTGCATTTTTTGTGCATCTGGTTTTCTGCACCTGACTAAAACAAGGGACGAACGGCTGTGGACCATCTACTCGAATTAACGTATATGAGGAAGACGGAGACGTCGAGACATTGGCAGGATAAACTTTTTTATCAGACCGTGTTAGCTTATCATTGGAAGGATAGATATTAAAATAACGGCTTTTCTACTACGTTTTGAAAGAAAAAGTCCAAATATCTTTTTTAAAGGTGTACTAGGCGTTAATATCTAATGTGACGTAAAGCTTGCACATTTCATTTCATCACATTTACGCGCGCACTTAGAGAAGATATACTTTCTTATACAGAAAAAAAACCATAGAAAAAACTAAATAATATCGGTATCACCCGTAGTTTAGTTAATTACGGAGTTACTCGAGTCGGTACCAATAACTCTCCATTCATCCCAGTCACGCGTCACCGCTTCTCATTGGAATCCAAATCCTTAGCGGACATAAAGAGCATGATATTTCTGGCTTTGTGAACTCTTTATTTTAAGTACTTTTAGCGGAAAGCCAACGAGATATGTCTCGTGAGTTATAATAAGTTGCATAATTCTACTCTTAGCTGTGGTTTTGGATGGAAATATTAACGCAGGATGAACCCCCAAGAGCACACCATTGGTTCGACCACGCCCTAGGCTCACCGCTACTCCCATCCCTCCGGTGTCGCAAAATTGCTAACAGACTTGTCTGAGAGCGCTCCAACCCAGCTATCCTAAGATTCTGGAGACATTCAATTCCAGCAGAATTCAATTGTTCATAAAGAAGGCGACAAGTGCTCAAGTAACAGCCGAATGCTTCACAAAGAAGCTTGAAGACCTTCTTAGACGATGGATACGAAGAAACGAATCGAATGCAAGTGCTGTGAGCCGCACAGTAAATATGAGGACGAGTAGCTTAAAAAGTGAACAATTTTACCTTGCCTCTGTGGTGTGCTTTCAATGCTCTTTTCTAGAGGAAAAAGTTGAACTACATAGAGATATACTTATAAAAATCAAAAAACCGACTTTATATTAACCTCGGCATCGTTCAATAAGTTCATGCGTTCTGAATAAACACATAAAAAGAGTTGTCCATACAAGATTTGTTCCACAATGGCTGACGTTTCGACGAATTTCGCTTTCTTCAGAGCTAGGAAGGAAGCACATTGGCCCGCGTCTAATTCAACCAAGTGCTTTCACAACGCTAACAGGAAACGCAGGGCAAAGCCTAGACTTCAGTCTCATCCTAATAAAACAGGACGACTATATCTCTTATTCGGACTATTCATAGTTATCACTTTTCTGCATTAAATATCAGATTTCACGAAAGAAGTACGAGTTTCTTAAAGTTTCACGGTACCCTTAAACTTCTCCAGCAACTTGAACCGGGAAAAATCATGGAATTTCTTGCTGCGAATCGAAGCAATATTTAACAGATGATATTAACAGATGATATTATGCAGTGGTTTTCGCGAAAAAAGAAGTTAATAGATTTCTGTGGCAGAAGCACATTCCTCATACTCCGTAATAATTTATTTTGAATGGTAATAAAAACATCATGAAAAACTCAAATCCAATCACTGGAAATGGAATGTCATCCACTGCTAAGAATGTACTCTGGAAATTAAGTTGTTCAAAGCTAAAGCTAGTTGTTCCATTTCCGAGAGTTTCAGGATATCTCAGCGGATAAGAAAATACAAGTGCAAGTATACTTTAAAGTACATAAAGGAGAAATTGCAGGCATACTCAGAAGGACATAAAAGACATCGAGAACATCAGTTTTCTAGTTGGAACTCTCTTCTAATATGAAATGCTGAAATATTTGCAAAACTCCGGACAGCAGGTGTATGCAGTGGGGAACGAACACGCGCTGTTGTCCTTACCGGGGAGCAGCGCACTTCACCACTACACCATCCGGGTCCTTCGTCTTGCCTGTCTCTCAGGCTAGTTCTATCAACCTTTTTGCCATCAGCAATCACCCATCTTTGTCATCAGCAATCGGGGTTGATCTGGGGAGCCCAAATCGGCATTGAACCCAGTTAAGCTGAAGCTTAGTTATATTCACAATCTTAACCCTTAACCCTTTTATTTACTGCCTTTTTCTTCTTAATGGCAGGGTATATTGCGAAATATAACTCTTATGAAATGCTGAGATATTTGCAAAACTCCGGACCGCTGGTGCATTCAGTGGGGGACGAACTAGCTGAGAGACGGCAAGACAAAGGATCCGGATGGTGTAGTGGTGAAGTGCGCTGCTCCCCGGTAAGGACAAGAGCGCGTGTTCGTTCCCCACTGCATACACCTGCGGTCCGGAGTTTTGCAAATATTTCAGCATTTCATACGACAACATACTCTGCCGTTAAGAAGAAAAAGGCAGTAGATAAAAGGGTTAAGGTTGTGATTATAACTAAGTCTCTTCTAATAGTTTTTCTTTTGCAGTAGGATGTACTTGCCATTGTGTAAGCCTAAGAAAATTTCCATACGATTGATGTTTTGTAAGTTTCGAATAAAACTGCTGTTTCTCATTCAGAGTCTTGAGATGGTCATGTTATAGCTTTCTAAATCCGTCACCACAAGCGTGTCAAAAGCCGTATTAATTACGACAAAGATAGAGAAAAAGTGAAGAAGAAACGATTTGGATACTTTCATTCATAATTTTAAAAACCGACTTTCTATAAATCTCGCCATCGATAGTTTATATATTTATTTATATGATCTTAAAAACTGATTTTGTTGAGCTGATTCGAGGTTGGAATAAGTTCACGTTGCCGTTGTTGTTGGTTTTACTCGACGATCGTTGACGGTTCGGCGATTTCGCCTTCCCAGAGCGGTGCTGCTACGAGTGGGACTTTTTTTGAATATTGTAAAGTTACGTTTACTAAAATTTTGTCGTGAAATTATGTCTTCACGATTTCCTTGCCAATAAACCAGAAAAACCTAAACCAATACCAATAAACCCTAACCATAAACCAATAAACCAATACTAGGATCCACCATCATCCTGGTATTAAATTAGTCGCATGGTGGCAAATCTCCCTGTGATCCACAGTAGCAGCGAGTGCCTGTAGTAGTGACGACCTGGGCAGACTTTAGCCATGCTGACCTCGTGACTCCAAGGAATCATAATAACTAAAGCAGCAATACTCCGAAAAAGTGGAAATTATGCTACGGCCCGCACAACCACTGAAGACAGGCCATCCAAGTATCCAAATAAGTAATTTAATTGCAATCACTATTCACTCGACCAGAAAAGCCGTCTATGACGAGAATTCTAAAAAGGTAGAAAAGTTTGATCGGATTTCGTTTTCATGATGTCGTCCTATAAAATGAACACAACAAATGATACTCGCCACAATCAAGAGCTAACTTGTATAAAGTAAACTCAGTTTTGGAAGCCATTAATAATTTGAAATTCATGTTATGCTCGAGAATCGCAGTGGTTAGGGACGCCTGGCAACACGCTCATGGTCCCTCGTTGTCCCTGGTCACTAACCGACAGAGACCCCTATTCCATCGAGGTTGACAAATTATTAGCACACCTAACTGGCGAAAGCTTCCACCTATCCGTGAAGTCTGAAGAATGCCGCGCGGTAAAAATCTGGGAGCGCTCTAGCACACCTATCCCGAATTTCAGGATTCTGGAGAGGATCACGTACGACCAGAAATTTAGGACTTTCATGAAATAAAGAGGAGAACTCCCACAGCCTACAGCGAACTTACGTGTTAATTCGAAGGCTCTCGTGTATGACGACGCGTGAACACAAATAACCAAATGGGAAAAATTGCATAGGTCCAATTAATGTGTGATTAAAGGTCGCATAAATGAATACAGGAAAGAGATTTTGTTACCGCAAAACGAACTACATAATGGAAGCACACAGCTCAAAATTTTCCAACGTATTTAAAGAACTCAAACGATATTTGTTGTGGAATTCATGACAGCAGCTAAGCACACATGAGTGACTGGCATTCGTGATGTCAGTGATGAAAATACAAGTCATCCATTACTGCAAGTAATACAGCCTTTCAACTCCACCGGAGCACATCTCAATCGAGATTGCACTTTTTAATTGCCTCGAAAATTCATTGTAAAAAAATCTCTCGGCGTTGAACAATCCCTAAGAGATGCGCCACGCATTCGACTTCGTTAATCATCGTTAGTGGTGATTGAATGCATATCTGGCCTTTACAATGAGTCGCGGTTGTCTACCGATGCGTCGAGCCAGTGCTGCAATCCTCCCAGACAAGTCTGCTAGCAATTTGCCGACTCCCGAGGGATGGAGGGCTTGGTGGGCCATGGGTGCGGGTATCGATTCCACTCGTGTGTTATTGGGCGCCTCCAACCACTGAGCCACACGCGCCTTTCGAATGTTCACAGAATCTGCATATCTTTATGAAGAACAATATAAATTTTTATAGCTAATCCCCGTTAGCTTTTTTTTCGTCGTCGGTGCTCCTATGTTGAGTAGTGAAGTGGCGGGAAATTTCGTTCTTGCTGCTACTGATTTTTTTTTGCTTTATGAATTCCTAACAGTAATCGTTAGCAGCTATCACTACCAGTTAAGTAATGGCATTAGTACCGCTGTACCTACTTTGAGAAATGTCAATACTCTGTATTTTAGCCCCAAACTTATTCAGTGAATCTACCATCAGGAAAGAATTCATAACTTAAAAACTCCACTCGCAATCAAATCCACAACTTTCACGATAACTGCCATCTGAACGGTCACTGTCAAAACCTCTCGGTGAAGAGAACAAGTGGTATCACACGAAAATCGAAAGCATCGTGGATTGATCGCGCACCACTTTATGAAAATGAACTGAAGGGGGAAATTTCCATGCGCCAGTTAGCCAAAGACGAATATTTTTTTTAGCTGAATAAATCTTTATTATCAGTCCCATGTTGGCATGATGATCCAAGGATGTATCAGTTTAATACTTTTTGTTGTCCCAAACAACTCTACCAACTCCCCGACCGTGGCACAGTCGAGGACTTCGTTGGTCCAAAGCGCGAGATGGAAAGGCGACCACGAGTGGGCATCTCTAACCACTCCGCAACACTCACCCATCAATATTATGTTATTATATTATAATAATATTATAACAAAAAAGGATAAAGCTCTCAGCGTTGATCAATCCCTGATGCCCCATACATCCGACCATCGTTGGAGGTGATTGAATAGATATCTGACCAACACAATGAGTCACGACGGCCTACTGATGTATTGCGCCAATGCTGCTATTCTCACAGACCAGTCTGATACCACTTTGGCGACCCCGGAGAGATGGAGCGCTTACTGGACCAGTGGCGCGGGCATCGATCCCATGCGTATTTCAGGGTGGCTGCAATCACCGCACTACATGCACCACATTGATACTGCTATCATATTAAAGTGAGTTAACGTGGTACTATCATCAAATGGGACTGTGTGATCTAGAGCTTCCAAAGCACAGAGTCTGAACTTCTTCTAGTATCTACTTCAATTGTCACGAGAATGATTAACAGTCTCAAAAAATAAGATAATTCGTTTACTCTTTATTTTCTGCCTGCTACAATTTTTACGGCAGGGTATTAAAAAATACAACGACATTATTGCTGAGATAACTTCAATGATGCTGAGAGATTTGCAAAACTCCGGACCGAAGGTGTCTACGGTGGGGAACAAACGCGCTATTACCCTTTCCGGATGCTAACATGATCACCACCACACCATGCGGGTCCTTCCTTTCAGGTGTCTCTCAACAAATTCTATCGATCACTGCCATCAGCAATCACCCGTCAGCGGGATTCATTTCTGGAGCACAAATACGCAACGAACCCAGTTAAACTGGAGCTCTTCTTTGCAAATATCTCAGCATCATTGAAGTTATATTTCGCAATGCATTCTGCCATTAAAAAAGAGTAGGCAGAAAATAATAAGTTAACATTGCTTAGATATTTGCAGAACTCCGGACGGCAGGTGTCTGCGGTGGGAACGAACGCGCTATTGTCCTTTCAGGGGAGTAACGCGTTCACCACCACACCATGCGTATCATTCGTTTCGCCTGCTTCTCAGCTAGTTCTATCGATCAGTTCCATCAGCAATCACCCGTCAACGGAACGGACGGAAACGTGTGAACGTGTTAGCCCCCGGAAAGGGTAACAGCGCGTTTATTCCCCACAGCACGCAACTGCGGTTCGGAGTTTTGCAAATATCTCAGCAATATTGTGATTGAGATATTTCGGTCTCTAAATTTAAAAAATTCAACTTTCTTAACAAATCATCAGTTCCCAAATGATCTACGCTATAACGCAAAAGCAAAACTGGATGCACATCAACGGTACTCAGCGGAACTGTAATTGCCTCTGTTCCTGAAATGCCGATATATCCAAGGAAGTAGGACTGCATTTTTCACAGGGTATACCTACTTGCTCTGTCATGGAGAGGCCTAACAGCAACTGCCAAATACTACCAACTTCGAGCAAGTATGTGCATTTCACAACACGATTTCCGTGATGATCACCTGCATCACCTGTATCACCTGCAGTCACGTTGATCGTCGAGTGGCTCGAGTGGACGCCAGTAAATCCTCCATTTTTTCCTGTCGGGTGCAAGAGTAGCGCAGTGGGTTCTGCTCGCTCTAGGGTCCCGTCGAGCATCATATCTTTCTTTTAGGCTCTTTGTGAAGAACTCTGACCATCGGGTCGGTAGTCTTCCTGCAGTACGTTTGACATCCCGAGGAATCCAGTCACTAACGGCTCTTGTCCATCGGTTGTCATTCATACGCATTACGTGTCCGGTCCACCTTATCTTCGACTGTTTGGTGATCAGGAAACAAAATTTTGAAAAGGTAAAAATTAACACCCGTTTCTAAAGATAATTTACATTTTTAACAGAAAGACGTGGAACCTTCCTCGGAAAATTTATTAACTGGAAACCTTTTTCGGAAAATTTATTAACTCACTCAGTCTTTAAAAATCAAAAACCAGAATTGAAGTTTAAGAACTACCGTTGTTCAAAATAGTACTACGACAGACCAATCGCAAAGGTTGGACAAATCTCTTTCTAAAAATCAGAGGTATTCGTTAGCGCAAAAATTTAAGTTCCTCCCGGTGAGGTGAAAAAGCAAGGATTTTCAGATACCAATTTGAGTGGAACAATTGTGGTCGGTTTAGGTATGAGGCGTCAAAGGAGATTTCACATTGTGTAACTCAGTGAAGATTAACGATGGTAACCAGAACGAAGTTGAGCTCCCTCTCCAAGTCGTTTCATAAGTCTGAGCCAACTTTACTTCGTTGTAGGGTGTTTTCATCTAATGTGACGGGACCTCTACGCTTAAATAGGATTTCAGGATTCACCCCGCGTTCGTTGAATCAGTAGGATACCATCTCCCTACTAGTGGTACTCGATCTGAACTCCCCGTCAATTTCCTCGGCGGTCAGCAATGCAAACGATGCAAGTCAGATATTTATAGAAATAGTGACTCTCCGAATCAGCCAATCGTCTATTTCCATTCGTCGCTGTATTTTACTGATCGGCTGTGATTTTTCTTATCCTACCGATACAGTGTTTCAGAACATGCTCGGACATCCACCGTAGTACGCACTAGTTTGACCGTGAAAAGAAAAATAATCAGGTCCTAATACAATTTCCACTCCGATCATCACCCGCGTTGGCAGCCTGCTTCGAGCACTATGTCTGTCGGTATCATTATCCGCTTCACAAATGACTTGCAACGCTTAGTGGCAATTACAAACACGTACATTACTCCTGATGATCGCCCTAGAGGACGCTTGAATTATTTAGAATATTTCTTTATCTTCTCATCGTCCATATGACAACCGCTCACCAACTTTTTTTGTTCACCTATCAAGTTCACCCTCAAAGTACATTTTAAGCACGGTTTACGGCCGGTGAACACATTGTAATACGGAATCCAAGCATCCTCGAGGGTAATCACTTGGAACGCGAACACAAGCCAATTTTCTCTGGTCTATGTAGTCGCTTCGACGCTGTTTCTATCGGCTACATTCCAGAACACAACATTCAAGCACTCTTTTGGTAGTACGACAAATTTTTGGGAATATTCAGGTATCAATCGATCTCACCACTTTACTACGCACCGCTAGAAAGACAAACAGAGTCAAAACATGAGTGGGTAGTTTTGGAACCGTCAACTGTTACCATTCTTCTACAGTTTTCCTTCTTCACGTCGCTTTCCACGCTCGGTGAACGTTTTAGATTAACACCTCCCGATATGGATGAAGTAGCCGCCGTAATCAAAAAGCCATTACGAGTACTTTCCTATGCACTATGGGTTTCACATAAACCAGTTTCTTCAGATTCACGAAGCCCATTATTTTTCCTACTTCGTTGAGCACATTGAGAATGGTTCCCGCTCCACCTATTTTTTTGAGAGGTAACGATAAGATTTATAAAATAAGGTCTGGCCAAGAATTTTCATCAATGACTACCCGCTTTTCGTCCTAGTTGAGAGCTTTCATCATGCACCGCAGCGCATCGATGTGTAATTTCGACTATCTCATGTTGGACCTCTAGGAGAATGGCGATGAATCGATGGAAGAACCTTCTGTGGTGGTGTTCCAATGACATTCGATCAGTTTTCATAACGCACAGACACATTCTTCAGTCGAATTTGATGTACTACGCCATAATACGGTTCGGTTCCTGACCCGATCCGTAAAATCTACATTGTCGATAGAGCAACTGCCACTGAATACCATATAATTTGCAGATAAGTGTGTTGCCGTAACAGTCCTAAAATCCAAATTTCCACTTCAAAGTAAAATTCAAGAATCCTAAAACTGTTCACGATGATAAGTACGAATCGTAGTCATTTACCTTCAACATTATCCCATACAACGGCTAACACGGACAAAAATTCTCAATTCACCTTACCTTGTACAGCGTAAAAATTTATTCATTAAGTAAACCAGACAACTGTAAAATATCCGTAACATTATTAACCTTAAAAAAACAAACTAATATCACAGGTAGGTTCCCATAATGGCATATAAAATGACAATAAGCCCATAAACAGCATATTTCATGCAGTGACATCCATCCAGTATTACTAAATGACTTTCCTCTGTTTCAAATCATCTCTGGCTTCCTTTATTTCTTTCAGCAACTCCTCTTTTGCCAACGGGCAATCATTGAATGTTGCTACGCCATAAACTACTGATATTAATGCGTACACCTGAAAAGCATTTACAGCAATTATTCAGTGTTTATCTCTCTCATCGTAAATTTATCAAATTCTTACCGACGACTTTGACGAAGTTATTGGAGAATCAATTCTACAGTAGCACAGGCTATGTTCCTCCCCTTAAGACCCATGTTGTAGAATACTTTTACTAAGCTACCCTTTTAAAAGGAATTTATAACGGAAGATGTTCACTGCTTTAATAGTTAACTCTCGCTAATGCGCCATGCAATCTACTTCATCAATCATTGTAGATCGTAGAGATGACCGTATCCATAGTTCATCTAGGCACTGACTTGTGGAGGTATGTGTATCAAACCAGCGTTTTTATCCTCCGAAACAATACTGGCGCCGATTTACCGATCTCAAAAAGGTAAAGGACTCAGTTCGCTCAGGGTGCGAAATCGTAGCAAAGATCACATATGTGGTGCATGGCACGTATAAATACTGCGCTTCAAGCCCTCCGAATAGGGTGAACTAGATAAAACAAGAAACTTGTTACACAGAAATAACCTCTGAAAGTAGAATAGACGACTCCACTAGTTGTATGTATAGCATGGTGAAGGATATAGTTGACAAATACGATCTATTGTAGTGTAACGATATTATTCAATAGGTTCAATCCCTTGGTTCGACCGCACACCAAGCCTATTAAGCCTCGTTTCCCATCGAATTTGCGAAACTAGTAGTTACTTGGGATTAAGTCACTTGCTGCAATCCACGAAGACTAGCGACTACACGTGATGAAGGGAATGTCATACCATGATTAACCCAAGATTCGAAACAGAATCGACTTGATAAACAACGACATTCATGAGAAGACCAAAACCACTCAAACAGCCTAACACACATGCAAATACGAACATTTTCGTTGATGACGAATGCGAGAAAACGAACAAAACGCAGGGAAGTCTCAGATCTTCACAATATTTGATGGCAGCTCGTGTAAAAAACAAACTTCAAACTGATTTACCTTACTGGATTACTTGAGTAAGAGGTTATTTTCTGCCCTTTGTTACTCACTGCTCATGCTTCTTTTAGGGTACTGAGGGCATTTCACTTCACCAAATTTACTGCTTTATTGCGGTTAGAAATGTCCACGGGTGCTAAAAACTTGGATGGGGATGACCTTATGTCGGAAACTACTGCTGTTCACGATGGAATTCAGTTGCATTTTAGCCAAAGTGTTTAAAACTTATTAAAACCGAAACATTTCATGAGTGGACAAAATTTACGCGTACGAAAAGTACAACCTATAAAAGTCATATCTATAGCAGATTGGTACTTATCCAGGAAGATGGTGCAATAGTTTAAAAAAGTAAGAAAAGCTAAAACTATTTTTTAGTGAGGAAAGACTTACGGCTAGGAGAAGAACTGCGTATACTGGCGCCTGAAAGAGAAGGTTAGAGATAGAGATTAAGATAAAGATAAAGATTAAAGAGAATTTATACGTAAGGAAAGGAAATGAGCCCATAAAGTCACAAACCGTTGAACTCGTAATGAGCACCATTTTAGAGTTCACTATGTAAATAAGCGTTTAATAATGAAAACTACGAAGGTAGGTAAAACGTCACACACTTATGCTTCCACCCTACCCTCCACTTACCTTGTGACACATGTTTATATATTTCTATATGTTTCTACCTATTATATACAGCAAAGTCCACATCCCTCTAGCAATATTAACCAAGCACAGGAGTTCGACAATTCCATTTGGAAGCTCAGCCCAGAGTAAAGCTATACCACGACAGGAACTGATAAGTTACCTGTGATTACCATAACGCTAAAAGCAGTTAGAAACGTGCGTCATATCAAGTTTGGTGCTCTTTGTCCTTCTTGTGCAAGAGGTTATTTGAACGCTAATAGTGTTACACTCGATTTCCAATGTTTCCAGGTTGGGTGATGCTCTCAAGGAAAGAAAACCATGTCGTTTCTCTTAATGAATCACAGAATAGAGAATCGCTGCTGAGTGCACAGTGCGTAAATGGTTAAAAAGTTCCGTGCTGGAGATATGCCTTAATGGAGTATAAGGTCAAGAAACCTACAAGCCGTTGGCAACAATCATTTGAAGGCAACAGTCGATGCCGACTCCATGAGAACTTCCCGAGAGGATTTTAGAACAGAACCGTTTAAGCAATCAGAAGATTAGAACAAAAGTATGATACTGAACGAGTCACTAGAGAGCGCAGAACCTGAGCGGAACCCACTGGGTTACTCTTGCATGCGACAGGGAAAATGGAAGATTACTACGGCCTGATAGAGTCACTCAACGATCAACAGGACTACAGGTTATACAACTGATGCTCTCCATCTACATCCTAATATGCTATGGAAAGTGGATCCTATACGATAAACCACCACGTTCAGCGGTATGGTTAGTTTTGTTTAGCTCCTAAACATGTCCAAGAATTGAATTTCGATATAAAGAGTTTAAGGTGATTCAATGTTTTTCATCAATAAGCAGACACGAGTTTGTTAATATAGAATTTATTAGAACACAATTGCTGACGTTTCGGCGGTTTCGCCTTCTTCAGAGCCTGGAAAGGTCAAATTGAGATGCGATCTACTCAGCCAAACACTTTCATAACCCTAGCAGATAAAACTTGATAAATCGATTTGTATTCGCCTAAGAAACAGCTTCATTCAAACACCTACCGTTTATTTGTTGTAAGTATTTAAGTTAGTTGGTGGATAGCCGCCGCACAGA
>UYYA01001133.1:0-21478 GCA_900624975.1 Angiostrongylus costaricensis | reverse complement strand
CGATTGCTGAGCAAGAAAACGACACATTCATATTCCAATGCCGAGGTTAAGAGAAAGTCGATCTTGGGAACTATTACAAGTTGTGGTTGTATTCCAATTTTTATTGAAGAAGTACAAAAACTCGGCTTCGGGTTTATTTGACACTGTCACAGCATAGATGATCACAATCTTAGCTCAATGATAAGCTTAAACAAGAATCTTGCAAGTTTTCGTTGAGAATGACTTTCTGGCTCCTCCGCCCTCTTCAGTGCGGCTTCGAATCCTGTGGAGTGTCCAGAGCAATTGCTTCACACGATTGGTCTTGCTAGTTGTATCGAATCGAATCGTGTAAAGTGGAGCACTGCACGAATGAAGTAACCTCATTCTAAACGAAATGAGTTCTTCAAGGCACATTTATTGGCGCTAACATTATGTGCGGCTAATTGAAGTCTGCACATGTGGTGCCCTGCTCCATTCGACTCGATTCGAAGACCCACATCGGATGGAGAAACTGCTCTGGATAGCAGACACGAATCGGCTCTGAAGAGGGTGATGGCTCCGAAACATTAGCTACAAGAACGAGCTTCTATAATCTCTTTGTGCAAGATTAAGAGCAAAAATAAACGTGTAGAGTGCTAAAACTGACCTAAAAATGCGTTCAAAAATCGAAGCAATGAGAATTGAAATATTGTGTTACTCGAAATTTGGTCCCAGTTATTTCAAGTGTCAAGGTGATTGAAGTTGTTTCTACAAGAGAAATCGGGAATTTCAACGTGCCTGTAAGCTCTAGGTAACTTATTCTTTTCCAAACTGAAATTCAGTTAACTAACTTGGTATGTTATTAATGAAAAAATACCTGCGTGGCAAAGGAAAGCCATTCCTTAATAGCCTATTAATTCTGCTCTCGAAGTGCTTTCTTTTTCGTAGACATCAATTTCTGTTTAAATTGTTTTTTCCAAAGGACTTTTTGCTACTTTATTTCCTATGGATTCAATAACCTTAGGTGGACCCTACCTCACCTCACCCCTAAACATAGTTTGCTGCCTCGTTTTGGCTGAAAGATGTGCATGACTGTTGAACTGCGATTTACTGCGAATAGTGGAATGGTAGCCTGAATCTTTCAACCTGAGAAATAATTCGACCTTCCAGTCGGAAATCCTTCTGAAATTAAGCGTATTTCAGGAATCGGCCACGTTGGCATCTTTGGTCACTAACTAAGTAATGATTACTTGTGGAAGTCCTAAGTTGGCTGTCGGGACACCAACGCACAAAAATTTTCCTAACTTGAAAATGAAAAAAAAAAGAAAAAAAAATGAAAAAAAATTACTAATTAACTCGTATGAAGTGCTGAGATATTTGACCCGGATGGTGTAGTGCTGAAGTGCGCTACTCCCCGTTAAGGACAACAGCGCGTGTTCGTTCCCCACTGCATACACCTGTGGTCCGGAGTTTTGCAAATATCTCAGCACTTCATACGAGTTATATTTCACAACATACCCTGCCATTAAGAAGAAAAAGGCAGTAAATAAAAGAGTTAAGATTACTAATTAACTTCAGTCAAGTGAAAGGCATGCTGGGTCTAATAATCATTAGTGATTTGTGAGATGGCCCACACAGGATTTAGTATTTGCGTAAATTTTCGACGATGTGCAGAGTCCGTGCTTTCTTGGTGCTGGCCAGCGTCTTGTCTCGCAGCTTTGGAAAATTGAAGACTCCCACATTTGTATCTGCTCGATTTCAACTTAGGAAAAGGAGATAAGTTCCACGTGGTGCGCTTGTTTATTTAGTGGCATGAAGATCCCCAGTGGGCAATTTAAGGCTGGCTATCTACGATGTCCGTCAGCTTTGGACGCTTACATCCTTATTCTTACTGCCCTCTTGCTCACTGTGAGGTTTGAATTTATGATTCATAATAGCATATTTATGAGACTATGGAATTCTAAATATTCTATAAGCTACGATTTGTTATTTCTTATCCTATAAAGACATTTGTACCAGTTATCGTCAACGAAGACTTCATGATTTTGGGGAATAGAAAAAGAAATTGGCAAATAAAATGTTATGCTGACTTTTGCTATAACTTAGACTAACTCTTGCTCTCTGCATGAATTACGAACACGATGACAGCATTTCTAGTTGGCATTTGGAGCGACAAACTGATAAGAATGTTCTGCTTGTGATTGTCTCAACGTAGTCCTGTTCTCTTGCTCGGTCCAACCTATGCGAGCTGCTGCTCTATTGTTTTAGTTACCGACATAACGAGTAAATTCGGACGCAGTATTTTCCCAGTTGATAGCAGTGCTTTACCTGAAATAGGGATATAGTGTAATTAAAAAGCACTCTCCACTGTCTGCTGGTAGCATCGGTGAAGCATTGCTTCGGCCACCAATACTTGTAGTCTATTGGAGGAGATGTTATTTCATATTTCAAACCAGTGAGCTTCTCTTGATAGGAATGTACAAGAACGAGATATTATTAAAAAGAAAGAAGGTTATTTAATGCAGAACGAAGAGAAAGGCTTTATATTTATAGTTCAGTCATTTTAAGTCTATCGATGTTGAAATCTGACTAGGAGGATTTCTGTTGTCAATCGCTTTAGCTTGAGACTTCACTATCTCTGTGTAGGTTTTAAAGTTTTCAAGTTTTTCTTTGGTAAGAGGGCATAAATGTTAAAGTGAAAGGTGCTTAGCTGATGGGGAAGTATTCGATGGCGAAGTGAACCTCGAAAAATCCTTTCCCATTTATAGATACCTCAACTAAGCCACAGAAGTCCAACATATTTCCTGAGAGCGAGATAAACCCCTTAGTTATGATTCTTTATATTCTTCTTGGGCAAACATAAGGTGCTATTTTATTCCTTATTTACGATGAAGCCGACGTTTTGGCGAATTTCGTCTTCTTCAGAACCTGGAAAGGTCAAGTTCACCGCAATCTGCCCGTCTCCGTAACTAAACAGAGAAAATCCTAAACCAAAATTTCAACCACGTTGAACACAGATTAGCCTTTTTGCACACTTAGCGCTCACTTCAGTTAGGAACACTAACGAAGATACAGTAGGGTTTTAGTATGCATCGCTTTGTACCCTTGTTTTTCTCGTAAAGTACATGAAAGGTTTGGAACGAGTTTGATTTCAAAGCTATGGCGAAAAGACTATTGACTGTCATTAGTTCTTGCTAATCTTCAGACTTGTGCAGTTAAAAGAGCACCAAGCACCTGGAACTGCCGTCTTGGAGAGGTTGAGGATTCTAAGGCAACAAAAAACAGGCATCAAATTGTATAGTTCTTTTGCCTTACGCTTCACAAACGCCTTTCTGTTATTCCAAAGGGTTTTATCCATTAACTTATTCTTCAGAGAGCTACTGATTTTAAAACTCGACGTAACCTTAAGTTTAGCTTGAGTTTTTCCTTAATTTTTACACATTCCGACATCACACATTGTGCTGAGCCCAGAGCCTCTTGTACTCAGTTTGTTTTCTCGCATCCAGCATCCATGAGGGTCTCCATATTTACTAGTGAATACAGCACTCGCTTGCTCATTGTTAGCTCTACTTATGAATATCGTTGAACAATGACGTTCATTCTTCCTGGAGTCCTTGGATTTTTCTGCAGAAGTGTAGGGCCCGTGAATCGAGGAGAGCTTAGCTTTTCACAGACAACACCTATAACAATTTTCTGATAGCGGAGGGACTCGGTCCTCCGATAGGACGACTCGTAGGTCCTAGGCGCTGTCGGAACAGCCTCGTCCATTGAGTGGCATTTTTACTACTAGTTATAATGGCTTTGAAAAATTCTGCTGATGGTTATGATTGTCACGAGTACTTCGCATGGGGTGAGGCCATCAATTTGGATTGTTTTCTGCCTGCATCTTAGGAAGCTTTGAGTGACACGAACAAACAAAATCTAAAAAGCACCCTAATATATCCTGATCATATTAGCGAGTGAGTGCTGTTTTCGAATGGCCGACACGACGTCGTAACGGGATCGGCACTGAGACCCATCATAATTGACAGCGTAGTGAAGAATGGGCCTCTCGATTCGTTCTTCGGCATAAGATTCGCTTCACATCTCGCCTGGGCACGCCTTCTAAATTTTCCCGAGAGTCGTCAGGATTCCGGTGGGCGTTTCTTAGTTAAACCTCGCTGCCGAGAGATGCACATTCATGCTATCTAGCTGTTAATTTCGCATGAACAATTCCGTCTGATGTTGACAGTGATTCGATTGCTTTCTTTCTTCGTATTCCTGTAACTCTTTTGGTGTAGGCACTGAATTTTTATGGTAAACAGAAAAACTGATGGCTTTACTTGGTCTTTTCAAGCTTCTGTAGTTGCCGGTGACCATGTGAATTTGGGGAATTCCGTCATTCAGGAATTTTTTTTGAACCACAGTCTATTTACTCTACTTCCATTCTCTAATTCTACGTAATAGAACAATATGGATTAATCGAATTCCTCTAGTTGAGTAGAGATTTCAAGAACAAAGCAAAATTGCCGGTTTCTGGTGAAATTCCAGTTCAAGTGGTCTTCCAATGGTAAAAAAAAAGTCCAGCACATGACTCTTCGTGAGACTCGCTTTATCCTAGTAAACATTCCATTGTGTCACACAGATTTCGTGAGAAAATCCTAAATTTGCTTATTTAGATGGTCTTTCTTCACGACGAATTGTCGGCCCTTAGCTCTAAGGTTATCATCTGATTAGTGTTTTGCAAATTTTGCAACATTCATTAACCATTTATCCCATGTCATAGTTTGACGCTCAAAAATACCCTTCATCTCTATGACCGAGTGATAAATCACTGAGCACCTCGTGAGACTTTAATGGGTGGAAACCTTCGAGGCTCTAAAAGACGCAGGAAGTCAATGTTGGATTCGTTGTGCACACAAGTGAATAAGGCTGCTTACAACGGCGAAGAACGCAAAAAGAGCTGGTTCTGAAATGCTAAGATTGGAAATAAACGCGCGTATGGCGCATTGGATTGAGGCGCCCTAAAACACGCACGTGGAATCGATCCCCGCGCACATGGCCCACCAAGTGTTCCCTTCCTCCGGCGTCGGTGAATTGGTAGCAGGCTTATCTGGGAGGATATCAACACTGGCGCAATACATGGGCAGGCCACTGCGAGTCATTGCATAGGCCAGATATGCATCCAATCACCTCCAAACGGTGCTTAGTGAAGTTGAGTGCATGGCGAATCCCTCAGGCATTGATCAACACCTAGAGCTTTATGCTTTATCTTTTATCCTTTTTTATGATCGAAAAGCCTCTTGCATTTTGGCCAAAGTTATCACGAAGATGATTTCAGTGATACGTTTCTTAAGGAAAAAAAGTAATTTTTGCAGAATATTATTGCTTATCACTGACAAGTACTAATTGTTGAAGTCGATCAGTCTGAAAACTGCTTTTTGCTTAACATTGTCTTTATTTTCTCTATTTATTATCTTCCTATCTTCTTCCTGCATTTTGTGTAGCCTGCTAGTGGTTAGGAAATTTCAGCACCTTATATTGTGAATCTTTTGCAAGCATTCATTAATGAAGAAGCGCAATGTTAACAGAAACTATTGGATTGCCAAAGCTGGATTCATGTCCCATTTGAGCAGCGAGCTACACGATGGTATAATGGCAATGGCCTTCTGTGAAAAATGAAGCACAAACTTTCCTAGCATTCGTAGCTTTGTATACAAGACAAACTTCATTCGTGCTCGTCACTCGTGGAGGTTGCATAGTGGTTTCCGAAGGAAAGAGAAGAACGTCGAATTTTTGGTTTAGACCATTGTGGAAAAGTTTGACTATCATGCGATGATATCCATGGCTTCCGTTAAAAAACTTTACACGGTTAAACAACTGATGTTCGACATTTTGGCATTAGTAGTAGCGTAACTGATAACAGTCAGTGTATTTTTATTCCGCTTGTGTACTTATTAAAAGGATAAAGATAAAGCTATCGGTGTGATCAATCTCTGAGGGATGCGCCATGCGTTCGACTTCATTGGGCATTGTTTGAAGGTGATTGAATGCATATCCGGCCATTACAATAACTCGCGGTGGCCTACCGAAGTATCGAGCCAGTGCTACTATCCTCTTCCCAGACAAGTCTGGCATGGATTTGCTGACTCCGGAGGGATGGAAGGCTTGGTGGGCCAGGGGCACGGAGACCGATACCACGTGTGTGTTGCACCGCGCCTCCGACCGCTGCCCCATACGCGCCCTTAATTTGTACATATTAGAGTACGAAACATCGTAAATCCAAAAAAATAACTGAAGAGTTAAGAGCTAAAAAAAGTTACTTTTTCACTATTTGCTTGATAGTTTTTCGATTCCTCAAGGTGCTCTGATTCTGCTGGTAAGACGTTCATCACGTTGCTCAGATTTACGAAGTGTAACACTCGAAGATATTTAGCCTACAGAATGTGAATGGCATACCAGAAATAAATCTATTCTAAAAAATGCCATATTCTCTGAGTACGGTCGAATACCGATATTTTCGCAAGAGCTGCCGAAATCAGTTAGCAGTGTTTCTGCTTCGTTGGCGCCTGATGTTGTAAGGGCGACGTCATTAGGAAACCCATAGCGGGCCACTGCCGGCCCTCCTCTCACTCTTTATATATTACTCAAGTTTTCGCACTCAAGAAAGTGGCGAGAAAAAATTTTGATGAGATAATAATGCCTTGTCGAACTCAACGGTGGTGATTTCGCTGCAGAAAAGTTAAATTCTGGTGGTTAAATTTGTCGAACACCACATGAATAAACTTTGGTTAAGCAAATTCAGTTAAGTGAAGTCGTCGTCGTTGTTTTTTTGAAATAAAGTCTTAATTCTTGATGTTATGGAAAAATAGTGGAAGTACAATTAAAGTTGTCAGATTCTTAGATCGCTCCATCTCGGTTGAGCTAAAACCTTATTTAGTCCATTAGCGTAGTAACCTCGCAAAGTGGTATTAGTGGTCCATAGTGGACTTTTTAGACGCGAACTCTCATCTGAGATTGCGAATGCTCTCGATAATACAGCTATTCTTTCTTCTCCCTAGGATTTGAAATGAATGCGCTTTGTGCTACTTCCTTGATCGTACAAAGACAGCTTAGGTGGATAATCGAATGACAAGTCAAGGATCACCATCCCCGTTCTACCATGAACGTACCGATGCAGTTACCGTTCCATGTAGACGCTAGAGGTCCTGATGTCAGGTTTTAGCAAATGTCTCCTTGTGGATTTCTAGTTTTGCCAACAACCTATTAAGGAAACTTGCCATATTCGTTCTCGATGTTGTGTGATATCGTTTAATACCTTACCAGCCGTTAAAACAAAAGAAAGAAAAACTTTTTAACTATTTCGGATTTGGGTTTTCGTTTTTCCAGCTTTCTTTGTTTTAACGAGACGGGTGTCGCCGCTAATTGATGCAAGTTTCAATCTGCTCATTTCACTCATGTTCGCAAATCTCGAGGTAAACATCTTTAGACTTTTTTTTGTCGGTTGCCACTATCTTCATCGAGATTTTCGATAGCACCCGACGTCAACTTCTTCGGAGATTTTCCCATGGCCTTCATGAAACGATTCCATTTCGTAGCTTTCATCGTGGTCGTAGATGGTACATACGGCAAAGGTTATCGAAACCGGTACTTCGCAATGTCTTCTTTTTTGTTGATGGGAATTTATGGTCAAGTTCGCATTGCTCACTGCGAAGTCATTTGTTGTCGCACGTTTTCAGGAAGGCTCCTCATGCTTCACAAGCGTCTTTCGTCGACCGTGTTTTGCATTATGGCTTCGCCAGACGAAGTGGAAATTTTGTTTGTCAGTAGCTTACCGAGTTTTCATGGAGTATACATGAAGGTTGTTGTTTCTCAGAGGCTTCATGTGCGCTTACCATTTGCTAGATTCGAGGACTTTGAATGATGCAAGATACAGAATACAATGTGAGCACTGGCATGTATGATCGATGTGTATTCAAACACACTGAAGTTATCCTACATTTTAAAAGAGACGGGAAGTTCAGGCTCCCAGAATCTAGGTGCAACGCAAAGCAAGTTCAGTGCAAGTACAGTTGCGTTTTTGATTCGTGTTCAACATCACCACTTGGGAACCCGTCTCATTGTCAAACGTCAAACTGGCTCGAGATGCCCACATAAATGCAATTCGTTGAGTGAGAATATTTGAGCTTCCGATCAGAAAACCACGAAATCTAAACTCATGGCGAATTAAGGAAGCAAAACGGCTAGCGGATCCGTTCAGGTATGAAATAATCGAACGTTTAACTTTTAACATGAGTCTTTCGATCGTTGGAATCACTGAACATAGAATTCGGTATAAATAGGTTGCGAAACAGTTTTTGTCTACTACCACTGTGCTTTCTCTTCCTTAATTCATCCTCCTTCTCAAGTTCCTTCTCTCTATCCACACGACAGTATCCCTCACTTCGTTGTATTGCACAAAAACAATTAGAGTCCGCTTTTACGACTTCTCGATTGATGCATAGTGTCTTACCTTTCAGGAAAAGGTGATCGCTCTAGGGGTGCACTTCACTGATCTCGTGGAGGTGAGCGGTTATTCTAATTTTTACAGCACTAACACCTTATGGTGTTTACAACGAGTACCTTAATAATGGATAGTGTTTCACCTTTCAGAAAATCACATATAACAAAAAATTCTCATAGTATTCTTAGTAATACTTTTCAGCATAAAGCTCTAAAGCTCTTGGTGTTGATCAATCTCTGAGGGATGCGCCATGCGTTCGACTTCATTAAGCATCGTTTGGAAGTAACTGAATGCATATCTGACCTCTACAATGACTCAAAGTGGCCTACCGATGTATCGAGCCAGTGGTGCTAACCTCCCAGACAAGTCTGGTATCAATTTGCCAATCCTGGAAGGATTATGGTTTGGTGGTCCATGGGCGCGCGAATCGATTCCAGGTGTGTTGCAGGGCGGGTCCGACCACTGCGCCACAGACGCCCCTACTTTTCAGCATACTAAATAAAATGTGGCAGGGATTTCAACACAACAACCGGGATGCATTATATGTTATGTAAGCATGAAAGGGCAAATAGGGCGAGGGACACTCTGCATAACGCATTTTTTTAGTGGTTTAGTTAGTTTATTTAGTTTAGTCGCATTTAGTTTGTCACACGAAGACAGATAAACTAATGCTATTGAAGAGAATATACAGCACAGAGAATGTTACCGGTAGCGAGAATGTAAGGCTGCTCCTACTTGAAAACTGATGTTTTGCACTTAACGACACTTTTGGCTTTGAGAAGGTAGTAAATCACAGAGGAGACTTTCAAGGTATGCGCCCATAGATGTGTACTAGTGTGTGTAAAAACAATTATCAAGTGCTACATAGATACCTGAACCTTTCACTGTTTTCTCAGATGTCAGACCAACATTGCATTGTTGGGATAATAGAGGTCAGTGAACAGACTTTCAGACTTAAACAAGAGGAAGAGTAAGTGTCAACTTAATTGCTCGTATTATCTCATAGTGAGTTCCATGACACACTTGTTTATAATATAAGCCTTCACCACGTGTAAAAATTAACCTCGACATTAAGCGAAAGGAAATTTGTATATTTGAATATTATGCATGTTCAGAACCTTTAAAGATTTTAGACTATCAAACTAAGACTGACAAAAAGACTTCACAGTCAAGATGATGCTGACGTATTCGCCAAACTTGGACCTCGTGCCAGATCGAACCACAATTTCCCTTTCCAGCGGCTCGCGCATTACACGCTGCTCTACGGAGAGCCTTGCTTTGCGTTTCTCTCAGCTTGTTTTCTACCTAACGATGCCATCAGCGATCTTCCATCAGCGGAGTTGATCTGGACATGATAACTTGCCGTGAAAAATTATTGTAGGCAGAAAATAAATGGTTAGCATTGTGATTTTGATTACAGGCTCAGGTTAATTGGGTTCAAGGCCAACTCGTGCGCTCCAGAACAATTCAGCTCACGGGTGATTGCTGGTGACAGCGTTACGTAGAAAACTTGCCGAGAGGAACACAGAGCGAGGACCTCCGTGGCGCAGTGCCCAGAAAGGAAAATCGTGGTTCGATCTGGCTCGGAGTCTAACTTTGGCAAATATCTTAGCATCGCCGTGGTTGTAAATCACTTGATACCCCGTCATGAAGAATTATAGTAGGCAGAAAATAAAGAGTTAACATTGAGACCAGTGTTACTGAACTCCATGAACAAATGTCCTCTCATTGTGCTGTTAGTGAGGTCGTACAGAGGCGATGAAGTGTACGTTATTTTACTGATCGTTTATACCCAGTTTAAACGAATTTCGGTTTACAATAGGATTGTTTCGCTACGTTCAATGAAGTGCCTTCATCCTGTAGTAGTCTCGCAAAAACCCATGAAAGGAAGCCTGACAGAATTACACTCCCTGCCTTGTAGACATTGCTTTCCGATCTCTCTGGCTCCTGGAAAACATCTCTTTCTAGTTATGTCATTTTTTTAGTAGGAGCTCATATGCGATCAATCATCGTGTCGTTCATTCCAATTTTCCTTTACGTGTTCAACTGAAGCTCTCGTTTCAGGACATCTTCGAAATGGCGGCGTCGACCAAACTATTGGGTGGGTGTGTCTTTTACACCTTTGCTTTCTGTTAGAGTGGGTGATTAAAATGTTTTACAGCGGTTTTGTGTTCATGAGTAATGGCGAATTTTTTTGATAGAACGAATAGTAACAATGAGATATTTGCAATCTGATTTGAGTATTTATCAAGTGTGATCTTTTGAGATGATTATGAAACGTTAGAAAGCACATATTTTTTAAATAGACATTTGCTGTGCGAAAAATGTTTTCTTTCCAACGACATTTCAGATTACACTTTTCTTCGATAAAATGAAAAGGTGGTCAGTTTAATAAGTGGAAACCTGATGGCAGAATTGCTATTACCTTGAGAAGTTCAAGAGACGAAGTTAAAAGTCTTTACTTATGTCAACGTAAAGATCTTAATGTTGCTTATGATGTTGTCTGCTATGGTGATCAAAAGTCTTTTTTCAATTACACCCCCTTTAGTAACTTGTGCTGCGGATTAAAAGGCTATCCTGCAGCAGATTAGTGGGTTGGTGTTGGAATGACTTCAATGCTTCATTAAGCTTCATTAACGAGGACGCTGTTAGAATTCCAATGCTGTGCTAGCCATGGCCGCAACTTATTCATCCGCTCCTTCAACTGTTCATTTGGTCATTGTTATATCTTCTATGAAATATTGGATATTAAGTAATAACGTCAAGTAATTACCTCAGCAAGGTTGTATAAGCTTTTTCAAAACATTTCTATACGATGAAGATAAGTTTCAGACGATCGCAATTTCATTTGATAAAGGCATAACATCATGTCGAAATCCGTGCCAAATTCATCTCACTATCATATTACTAGTAATGCACAAATCACGGAATGCCAAACATCGATGAGTTGTAGATTTTATTGCGAAGACTAGAAAGAAGCGCATCAAAATCACCAATCACTCAAGAAACCTCGTGATAGATATCAACCAAAACTTCTACATCGCTTGGTGTCACTTTTTGCTTGAATTGTGACCACCGAAAAAGTAAACAACTGGGAGATTAGGGTGACTTCAGGGAATTATGGCATTAGCCTGCAAAGGCGGCTGTGGTGTAATGGTCTCAACTGGATGTCGTCAAAATGAGAGAGCCTCCCAACAAACGTCGGTCATCTGCAATGAATCTATGAGATCTTAAAGAGGGCCAACCAGTTTTTAACGATGCGCATTTGTCAATGTCATTTCGGAGTGGTGATATAGCAGTCAGAATCTTTGAAACTTTGTCTCATCGAATTTTTGCTTTACTCAAGCTAAGATCACTATTGGTAATGTTCATTGTTGGTGTCGCGTAGCTGAACAAAAGCTGTTTCCAACAAATTTGGCCGGCGCTTCCACTTACACCACTTCACTAGTTTTTGCATTTTTCGATATATCTTCCATTTGGCCTAGCTTCAATGACAGAGCGCCTGAAATCATTCTACTTCAATTTACGCTACAACTTTGATATTTTTGTAGAATGGCTTGAAATCCATCTTAAAAGAAGTCTTTTAAGTACAAATCTTGCGAAAAAGGTTCGTCCTCCATTCAGCTTGCAGTTACCCAAGCTGTTTTTTTAACCATGCAGTCACACCAGAGTACTGATACTTGGTAATAAATTGAACTTATCTGAACAGAATGTACACTTTCTCACTAAAATACTTGTGCGCTAGTCCTCAAGTGGCATTCGGTTCCCAGATGTTCAATTCGATTCGCCGCCCTGCAACGCCCACTAACGGAACTGCTCGAGTTCCAGCCTAAGTTCAACTATCGGTGGCGAATTAGAATTGTCTTCTCGTCTCATTGACGTCTTGAATGCCGATTGAGTTTGGTTTTCGTAGCCCACTTTTCCACTAGGTGCAGGTATGCTGCGAGTTTTGCTACTTTGCGATGAGAATTCCTCCAAGACAGCAGAGATCCTTGCGACTGACTGGTCGAGGGCTATGTAAAAAACCAAACACGTAGGCTATCATCACAACTAATGAGTAAATAAATAAAACGTAGATTCATCACATTTTATCACCAATATTCGTCATCCACTTTCCCAACATCAGTTGTCTAGCGTTTCGTCTTAGGTGGGGGTGTTCGTTGGTGACGAACTGTGTTCTACAACGGAATATTCATTCTGTCGGCATGATCATCTAATGAGCAGTCTGAAGTTTTCATTCGAAAGCCCAGCTGAGGAACCTACGCCATGGCGGCCGAGACCGCAGAGTTGTCCTTACGCCTAAAAACAATATAAAAGGATGTCACATCAAAAGAATGTCTTGTAGTCGATTTATGTATCGAAGTATACTAATAAAATTAGTGGGAAGTCCTCCAAGAAGTCGCCGAACTATAATGAATATCCGTTTCCATCTTAACATCCAATGTTTTTGAATATAAATAACAATGTATTCCACCCTTAGCCATTATGTTAAAGATTCTGTTAAGCGATATGATAAACAGCACTGTATGGATCCACATATATCGGTAATGTGGGTCCAAATTATCCTCTAAGGCGGATAGTCTCTTAACTTCTGCGAAATCGTATACGCCATGGCCGATAAAGTCGTAGCTTTGTTTGCGGTCGTCACTGGCTAGTGAAGCTGCAACGTGGCATCCTCGGCCCTTTTCCGATAAACTCCTCGCCTTTTCAGTTTCTGCCTCTACAATGAACAATGAACAACGTAGTATGTCAATATGCCTTCCGTCAGTTCCGTAATTCTATTTCTTATTGCTCTACGGTCTTTGTTCTCACCTCAACAATACTTCAAGCATGTAGCGATGCAGGCAGAACGCTTTGTCATGTTTCATAAAGTCTTGGAATCACCGAATAGTCAAGCACCAAATAAACTTGTTCCTTGTAGCCTTTTTGGTTCCACACATTGTTTCTGGTAGACAGTCGCTTACAAGGAGCAGAAGCTTTTGGAATGCAGAATTCTGCTGTCAGAATATATGAGAGATAGGTATGAGAAATAGAAAGAAATAGAGCTTCTATGAGAAGATCAATATCCAATTTTCAATCACATTTAACGTTCTTAGCTCTATGAGTGACCCCAGCTCAACGATCTCGCTTAAGCATCACGCTGTCTTATTTTAAAATTTAAAGCCTAGACAAAGAGTCCGGTAGAGCGCAGCAGTCGAATCATAAAAGGCGTTTTAATAAAACAAAAGTGTCTTTCGTTAATGAAGGATGGCGCAATGGCTTGAGAATACAAGCCATAGAAAATTGGAAATATTATTGGGTTACTGGGTCTTGTTTTTGGGTCCAGTTTACAGCGCGTCGAGAGTGCGATGAGGTCCTTGTCCTGTTGAAACCTTTCCTGATCTCTAAATTTCTCCGGTTTCACCGGCGTTTGTATAAATGTTCATGTATATCTAGTATACATTCATGAATACGATTATATTCCCAAGCTAATTGGTTTAGAGACAGGGGAAGAAAGATAAAATGAGCACGGTGGTCGAGCAGCTTTTTCATTAGATGGTTTACTCAAAAATCTCCAGGACATTCATTCATTTCGAACTGGGCACTCGATTTCGTCACCTCATTTGTGGCCACATTTTGTTGCCATTTCAATTACCACCACCAGCGGTGGTCCTTTCGTTCACTCTATTTGGGTGTGCGTGCCACCGCCTTCCTTGAATAAACTGCAGCGTCCAAACCGTCGTTTTCAACGCCGCCATACATCCGTCCGTCCGCTCGTCGGTCCGTCCTCAGTCCGTTCGCCAGTCCATCCACCGTTCTCTGTATCCGTCTATTTAATTCTTACCTCTTTACACATAGTAATAATCCAGTGCTTTACTGCCGGATTTCTGACTTTACTATTCAAATTTACGAAACTGCTTACATATCTATTTCGCAGATTGAAAGTTTGTGCACCTCTCTGAGCTTTCTAATCGTAAGAAGCATTTTGATCGAAAAAATAAAAAAAAACCGATACGAAAACACTCTACTCTTTTTCCATTCTTCAACTAAATTGGCTTGAACAACGTTCTGCTCAATACTTAAAACCAATGGTCTCCTCTCTCTAAATAGTTGTGAAATTAGACGATTTAGTAACTCTAAATTGGAAAGCAACTCTTTTCTTCTGTCACAAATAGAACTCACCATAAATAGATTAGAATTCTATCGTAGTTCCATATGAACTCATCCCCGGTCTCGATGTGTGTTTATCTTTTTTTGAGCCTAGAATTGAACAAGAAATCTGGCTGACTAGTAGATTTCTTGGAGATTAATCTGCATTTGGACTAAGACACTGCGTCTCTCTTTATGTTTCCTGTCGATGTGCCAAAGCGATTCTTCCTCTGGTGTGTAAACAATGTTCCACAAAGGCTGGGCTTCACTGGAACAGTTTTATGTCGCCAATAAATAAATTACTCAATCATTTCCCAATTGGTTTCAATCAAAATTTTTGCTGTTCAACTGAAACCTTACTAGTAGTAGTCACTTTATATTTGTTGTGAAATGCCAGAAGCCGAAGATTCAGGATTGACTGAATTTTAGGACGCAATAGGAGCTCTTCGGGGGTGGTGAATGGCATACTAAAGAGACGCATGAGCGATTTTACGAGCGGAAAAACGCAAGCAAATATGGTCGTCGTCTCATCTGAGTTGAAGAGTGTCTATTGCGGCGGTATTGCTGGAAGGTTTTGTTTCTGCAAGGAAAGGAAAAAATAAAGAGAAGGAACAGCTAGAGCACAGTGACCTGTCCATCGGCCGCTTCCTTGGGCTATTATTCTCGCTCAGAATTTCAAACACGGTCATCACCTAAGGGTAGAAATTGCTAAGCACAGAAAAATATCCTTCCGGCTCAGTAGGGAAGAAAATCTGTATTTTCGCTTTTAACCATTCTTTTTCCATTCAAATGCAGAAAATCACCAACACGTTATTGAAATAGTGAATTAAACAGGGTGCTTTTCTATCCAAAATTTAAGAATAAAACCAAGAACTGCGAAGTGAAAAAAGTGAACCACTGAATTCGCTTGAGAATCGATATCTTTACGCTATTTAGGAGACACCATCGAATCGCTAATCTTTAGTGGGCTGCTTGCATTGCCTAAGACCTAAAGTTCTGGTTTTAACACTAGCATTGTTCATTCTTATAAACACATCGACAGCTAAACCTAGTTCTATGTAGTGGCAGCCTCTTGGGGCTACACATACTACATAGGACAAATCTATTGGCAAGCGTGATGCTCATTAAAAAAATTCTTCGGAAAAACGTTTTTTTGTAAATGATTGGGTGCAGAGAATAGTCTTTTGCCGGCAAGTACAGGCATACTGCCTATGGTTATTGTAATTTTATTTTAAGTTTAGATTTACTTATTTTAATCCTAACCTTCTTATTTACTGTTTGTTCTTTTTTCGGCAGGGTGTTTTGCGAAATATAACTACTACAATGCTGAGATATTTGCAAAACTCCGGACCGCAGGTGTCTGCAGTGGGGAACGAACGCGCTATTGACCTTTCCGGAAAGTAACGCGTTCACCACCACACCATGCAAGTCCTTCGTTTCGCCTCTGGCAAAAGATCAATAGAACCAGCTGAGAGACAGGCTGTGGTGGCGAACGCGTTACTCCCCGGAAAGGACAACAGCGCGTTCGTTCCCCACTGCAGACACCTGCGGTCTGGAGGTTTGCAAATATCTCATCTTTCGCAGAATACCCTGCCGTTAAAGGGAATAGGCAGTAAATAAAAAGGTTAAGATTGTGATTATAACTATAGCCTCAGCTTAACTGGGTTCAATGCCGATTTGGACCCACCAGATCAATCCCGTTGACGGGTGATTGCTGATGGCAAAAGATCGATAGAACTAGATGAGAGATAAGCGAAATGAAGGACCAGCATGGTGTGGTGGTAAACGCGTTACTCCCCGGAAAGGACAATAGCGCGTTCGTTCCCCACCACATACACCTGCGGTCTGGAATTTTGGAAATATCTCGGTTTATAGTACCTACTTATCCTAGTTTAAGCTTTATTTTATTTATACCTACCTTGATAAGCTATTTAGTAAATGAATAAAGAATGTGGTAAAGAAATCGAAAAAAATATGTGTTGGAATCAATGCGCATTGTCCACTGTGCTTACCCTCGCATGCATTGACGTCAAAGCGTACACTTACGTGTCAAAGTATGTAGACTGATTTAAAATTGCCAACCACGAATGGATATGATTTATTCTGACGATTTTAATGGATTGTTGGGTATTTTCAATGGTTGTAAGCAAAAAAAATGATCGAAAGCAATTCTTTTGCCAGTGATCATTAATTTGTTATGTATTAATTTAATAAATTCATCTCGCATGAAACAAATAAACAGAAAACGCTCTTAACCCTAATGAGATACTCACAATGTCTCTTTATTCAAAACGAAAGCCCACTCACTTCTGTTATATTGTCAATTATTTTTCGCGTATTTTCATTAACATTGACCGCCATTGCACACGCCTGCTATCGCATTAACCGTACGTCCGTCGATCTGTAATCGATCGATTGTTCTATCGATTCCAAAATACAACAGTTAGACCACGCATATGCAGAAGATAACCCCTAACCACATTGTTCATAATGTGAGGAAAAGAAGGTGACTGATTTTCACCATAGCCATTTAGACTGTATGCCATCCAAATGTGCTCTTATTACACTCAAATTTCTAAAGACGGAGATAAGGAAGTTTCTAAAGATAAAGATTTCTGTCAAAAGATTTATCCATTTACAAACTAAGCTTAGCCCTCTAGTTGTGAAATGCAGTAATCATAGTGTGAATATCCATTTATTTTTTACGGAATGACCTAATTCATGGCAGGACGTTCCTTAAGAAGAAAATCGTTTTCTTAGCTAGTGAAAACACCTTTAAGAGTTACTTTACGGGTTCAAGTATTGAGGTTAGTGGTGTATGAAACTGTTCTGATGAATGGTCATTAAAAAACCTGAAGCAGTCAGCAATATGTATTCTTTCTTTGATGATCTTACACGAGGTTGATAATGATGTTTATTTTCGGCTAACGTTTCGACGTCTTCGTCTTCCTCAGAGCCGATGATCCGAGTCCATGGTCCTCGCTTGTTATTCGTCTCGACGTGGCAGCTTCGCCTTCGTGTCGAGTCAGGTCTTCTTCAGTGAGCCATCTCCTCGAATGAGGCGTCCTTACTCAGTGATGCCCTTTTCCTCTGTGATGCAGTCAGCTATGTTCAACTCTTACTTACTCAGACGACTGTCCTTTCGGGTTTTCCGGTTCGTAATTCATGAAGAGAGTAGAATTTGTGTTGGTTCAGCAGCTTCTTGAGTAGTTCTCACCTCTCCGTCTGTTTGATATCTTCAATGCCATCTGAGCTCAGTTTCTCTTGGAGTCCTATGATAGTCCTGCTGTGGTGACAGAAGTACTGTCTGGTACTCCTGTGAATCGAAGAAGATCTGTTGGCTTCCGATTAAGCTTCTTCTAGCACAGCAGCGATTCTTGTGACTATTCGACATCCCAGTCGGCTGCGATGTAAAAGGGGAATCCCTTGTCTTCAGACATGACCTCAACATGGCTCCCACTGATACGCTTTGGTGGATTTTGTTAAGATGCTTTATAGAAGTATAAAAAGACCGTAATTTCGAAAACTGAGTAGTTTATTTTGGTAATAGTAGTGTCCGAAACGATTGTAGTTAACAGTTGGATAAGTCGTTCAAAAAAACACTGCCAGTGAAGTGTCTTTCATTTTGTTTGGATGTCCTACTACTATCCTTCCTATGACATAATTAATGGAAAATTATTTGGAGTGAGTACGGAAAAAACCATTTCAAAAAGACTCAATCATATTTCATAGATACCAAAGAGGTCCAAGTAGCGAATGTATTTCCTTTCTCAGAGAAACAGGGTTCTTGGAGAAGAGGCACTAGAGAGTTGAAAATACTTATTTCTTCATATGTTACTTATAATAAAGCATCGAAACAACGTTGACAAGATCTTAAGGCATTCTGTAACTGTGAAGCTACGCTGTCCTTCTCTAATATCCTACACTCTGTGAATCCTTCGTTTAATGGTGTCTAACTTTGTTCAGATTGAAAATTCAAGCAAAATTTTATCTCACGAAGACCGAACACGCTAAAGGATAAAGCTTTCGGCGTTGATCAATCCCTGAGGGATGCGCCATGCATTCGACTTCATTGAGTACCGTTGGAGGTGATAGAATGCATATCTGGTTTTTACAATGACTCGCGGCGGCCTACCGATGTAGCAAACCAGTGTTTTTATCATCCTAGACAACGCTTGTATCAATTTGCCGACACCGGAGGGATGGAAGGCTTGGTGGGCCATGGGCGCGGGGATCGATTCCACGTGTGTGTGGCAGTGGTGCCTCCAACCACTGCGCCACACGCACCCGAGCACGTTAGATTGTTGAAAAAGAACTATTTTAGTCTTCTAGCGCATAGCTTCAAAATCCATGTCTTAGGTCACAACGATCCTTACTAATTAAGGAAAGCCATAAGAGTCGAAGAAAACACTCTTGCCAACGATATACAGTTTTATTTATTCAACCACGATAAAATTCCACTCTCTGGAGCGCATGAATTTTTAGAACGTATTTTCATAAATCAGGAAGTTAAAGTGGATTATTCCATCCATCTGGCCAACGCGAAGATGCCACAACGTAAGAATCGATGTCATCCTAACCTCTAGACGAACAATTAATTGTAGTTTACTGACTTTTTACTTGATGCCTACTACAATTTTCATGGCAGTTTCAATCTCGTTGAAGGGTTATTGCTGATGGCCGTGGTAGATGGAAAAACTAGCTGAGAGAAAGGCAAAAGGAAGGAGGCTCATGATGTGGTTGGGTGGTGAACGATAGTCGTTCCTCACCGCAGACACCTGTCGTCAGGAGCTTTGCAAATATCTCAGCATCATTGCGGCTAATTTTGGTTTACTGATGTGCTTAAGAGAAGTTGACAGTAAATCTTTATTGCCATTTTCACAAAATCACCGCCTTCCGAGCAGCTTTAGTTGAGCAAGATGATTGCCACACCCCTTACTTCCTGCGATGAATATGTTTCGTAGTCGCTATCGAATCGTGCTCCATGACATGGCACTGTCAGCTGGGATCACTTGGTGTTGTACTCCGTTCAATCTGACTCGATGAGAAGGAATAACTAGTGTGGGCACTCGGCTCAAATCATTGCTGCCTTTAGAGATGTAGCCAAAACGCTATCCACTATATAGCATTTCTGTCAACCTCATGTAAATTCTATCTATAAATCAGTACAATTGCACCCTTCTTGTGGTGCGAATTAGTTGTCGTGTAGCCTTCGTGTTCGTTATTCGTTAATTTTTTTGAGAATTGTTGCATACATGTATTTTTTGAACGACCCATTCACATCTTTAATTCTTAATCTAATACTCGTAGCATTCTATTCGTCTTCTTTCAACCATCATCCACGAAGACCTTCAATTTTTTCGTTTTTGGCTTCTGTTGTCGCTTAAGGATTTCCCTTCGCCGTGAATGTCACTGCACACTAGTTGGGTAGGTTATCTTTTGGATATGACATAGCCGGGTTAGAGGGTTCACTTTTCTATGGCAGAGAGTGAGCTTTTTTCACGTTTGCTACAAGTCAATACCAGAGCTGGGAAAAGTACAGTCTTCCACCTATTTTCCGACCTAGGACGGATTAGAGCTATGGTGAGTCTGGAACAGGATCGAACAACCACCGTGGCTCGTGATGATCGGCATCAGTACCACTGCGTTAACCTCCTTATAGTTGCACATAAACCATTTTTACTCTACATGTATTTAAATTGTTGAGCTTACACAGGGTTGATAATACCGTTTATTCAGCTAACGTTTCAACTTCTTCGTGTTCATCAGAGTCGATGATCCGAGTCGATAGTCCACAGTTGTTCGTCATCTCTATGTGGCGTCTTCGTAGTCGTACCAAGACAGATCTTCAGTGAACACCGCACGAATGAGGCATGCTCACCCAGCAATGAACATATTCATTAACATATCACAGTTTATATCGCATCTATACTTGGATAGTTGGACGGCCCGTCCTCATTGTTTATGCACGCTCCAGCACTTTTCCCATTTTTCGGTGTTTTGTTGGTTTAGACACTGTGGTTCCCTGGAGTCTCGAGGTCAGCCTAACTAAAGTCTGCCCCTGGCCTGGTCGTCACTACGACAGATGGTCGCTGCCCTTGTGGATCAGAGGGAGATTTGCCACTATGCGGCTGTTTTGGTACCAGGATGGTGGTGGATCTTGGTACTGGTTTACTCTTAGCTGGACTTGCTGACAGAAACGCTAGACTCTTCCTTATCTTGGTTGACCCTTCCGGTATAATGAATCTCCCCGTTGTACATCGCAGCCCGACACCGACCAGAAACACCTTCCAGCCGCGATGAGGAGGTAAACCATTGTGAAGGTATCACATCCATAGACTTCTCATTCTCTCTTGCAAATAAGAAAGGCAAAGTGGCTTTTACGATAATAATCTCTTTGCTTTTCTATTAGTTTGTTAGTCAAAATTTGTCTCATTCTTCACAACGTTTTCATTTTTTTGGAGTTACAGGAAGTGTTCCCACAGATGCTCCTAGTTCTTCAGCCTGTCCTCAAACAATTTTTGGTGGACCTTCTTCGATTAACATCTCCAAGCGATCGTCGTCGATAATAACATAGTGCCTTCTACCTTCCGATCGTTTTGCCTCTTATCTCCATCACAAAACTTTCCAACCCGCGCTTTACCGTAAGATTTTTTACAAATAGATTGCGAAATGTAGCGCTTTCACCGCGAGCCATCGTTCAAGTTTGGACCTGAACGGAAGTTTTCACTTCTCTTTCCTTATTCAGATAACTTATATGAGATACAATTTACTGTAGAAGTAAGGGATTTTGCAGCTATTTTATAAGGAACCTTGCTTTTCAAATGGCATAGAATTCAAAAAAGGAAAAGGAAGCATAACACTTAGTTTAACGTTTTGTTTTCTGCCTTCTATAATTTTCATGGCAGG
>UYYA01001132.1:0-21504 GCA_900624975.1 Angiostrongylus costaricensis | reverse complement strand
ACAACGACAACGAAGATCTGTACTAACCTCGCGTCAGCTTAAGAAGATCAGTTTATAAGATCACATAAATAAATATATCTTTATAGTAATTATGAAAGCATGGCTTACTGTATGTAAATAGTCGCGTGGCTCAATTGTACCCATGTCTACGAATGATAGTCTAGTGAAGGTGTGGGAGCTTTTCTTGTATATCGAAGAACTTAGTCCTTTTCTTGTTTCTACTAGGAGATTGGAATTTGTTTCAAATCTTTATGGAGCTTTTAAAACTTTTCCTTAAATTAAAGTTTGACGAAAACTACCCTAACTTTTGCTGTCTTAGCAATTTAATGGCTCATCAGATGGTACTACTGTATTTCTTTTCGTTGATTTAAATTGATTGAGAGACATTGCGTTATTTTTCGAAGGGAACTTTGTGTCCCTGTCACACCTTAGAAATTTATTTATTTTTCACGAGTTCTAAGTCTTTAGCGTTTTTACGTTTTTTTTTCAAATCTTTTTTTCTGAACAAGATGAAGGTAGGATTAATCCGCTAGGTATGAAGGCAATCTGGGGAAAGTTTGCCGGAAATTTTGCCCAATAAGGCACTTACTTGGATATTTGGAAGGTCTGTCTTCACTGGTTGTACGGGCACCGACATAGTTTCGACTTCTTGGAGATTTGCTGCCTTAGCAGTTATGGTTCCCTGGAGTCCTGAGGACACCCAGACCAAGGTCTGCCTCAGGTCGGTATCACCACAAACAGTCACCGCTCTTGTGGATCAGAAGGAGATTTGCCACCATGCGACTAGTCTGGTGCCAGGACGGTGGTGGATCCTGATATTGGTTTACTCTTAGCTAAGTTTCCTAGGTATGAATCTCCCCGTTGTACATCGCAGCCTCGGACAGGTACACCCGCCGCCCACGGTGAGACGGTAAACTGTTGGAAGGGTTGAATAAGGCATATGAGAACAATTTAGTTACTCTTTTTTAGCTTTTTCTTACTCGTACCTCATTTTCATTTCTTTCTACTTCGTTCAGAACTTCATTTGCCAGTCATGTAGAGAACTTGTTGCGCTACAGTAACATTTTATTACCGGTTTATCGGAACTATCGCAGTTTTTTCCGCGGACCATGGAAGTGAAAACAACAGCCAAAATTTCTTGACAACGGCTTTGACTATGTAATTTGAGATCTCAGAGAGACCAATTTGAAACATATGGTGCCTTTTCATTTGCCGTTTTATTTGCAAAAGTTTGATTTATAAAATAACTATGGAAGCAATATTTGTTCCTTGTTTCATATTGCCATGTCGTCGGAAGAAGAATACTACGACGATCAGCCAGAGCAATACGAAAAAAGTGAAGTGGTAGCAGGTCAGTGGACTAAAAGAAGCATGAAAAGAGAGTGAAAGAGAGAGAGAGAGAGGCTGAAAGAGGAAGAGAAGGAGGAAAAGTCTCTCCGAAATAAGGGAATGCGGAAACAGTTCTATTCAGGTGACGATCAGTATGGTTACGACTACGAAGAAGAACCGCAAGCTTTTGGAGGTCAAGCTCATCCTCATCGATAGATCTCAAACTTTTTAATAGTCGTTATCCTTTATTTATCTCCATATTTTCTCTGTATTTACACAACTTTGCAGCCGATTACGCAAATAGAGGTGAATATGACCATGCCTATGGAGAAGCACAAGATTGTGAGGATAACCCCGAAACTGAGTCTCCATATGAAGACGAATGTGAAGCCGAGATGGACTCTCACGATGAACCAGAAGAAGAGAACGTTGAATTACAATCTGACGAAAGCGATGACCTTGTGGCAGTAAGTGTGATATCGTTCTTTTTAATCATATTAAAATGTAGTAGTGTCAATACTAGCGATAGTAGTACTATTGACAACGATCGAGTATTATTTGTAGTGCTTTTAATAATCAAAACAGTATTACAACCATCTCTTAAGGAAGCCAAGACGCTGTGTGACGGAGAATGACTGTTTTCCTATAAGGCGCTTTATTTCACTGATTTCGGCGAAAAGGTAGCCACGGATATCCTGTGGAATGTGATGGGTTAGGAATGCTCACGAATATAGCCATTCTTCTACTGCCTGCGAATATCCTTTCAGAATGCAGCTTTCAATCAAACCGTCTCCTACAGACCTTCCAGTCTTGATTTTATCCTTTTGCCGAATTTCGTTCAAGGAACTGTCCACTTGCATGCATACATATACGCGTATCATGCAGACGTCTGCCAACAACCGGGAACCATGGGTTGGGTCATTTTCTCAAAAGTTGAGATCCCGTCTGTCTAATGCACTGCCATCATCTCAGGGAAAACATATTAACGATTCTTACTTATTCTAACTCTCTAATAACTTTTTGGAGACGTTTCATCAACTTCCATTGCTAATGGACTCAATATTCCTCAGACAGAGAGAATACCTGCAATAATATCAGGAATATTAATATAATATTTGCTTAGATGCTTGTGTAACTTATCTTATCTTGCTAACTTTCATACGTGATTGCCAGCAATGGTGTATTGCATAGTCCTGATTGGAGGGTGCTTCAATGTTTCAAACTGTGGTGTACGAAGAGGACTAACTCTCTTCCAACGTCACATAGGGTAAAGATTGTGCGACATTTACATCCGTATCCATGACTACTAGTAAATACCACTTAGACAATTGAACTATCATTGCTTTCTTTTTACAAAAAAGGAAAGGTAGAGGACCTCGTACTACAATTCCTGGGCTTTGTTATATCCATTCAGCTCTAGAATGATACCTCAGTGTGTTAGAAAAAGGACTGGAAAAATTACTATTACGCGATGCAGTAACTTCGTAGCCGATGAGATTAAAGTTGGTTAGAACTTGATAGAGGCATCAAATAACAACGAAGCCATTGAGTAATGACTTAAACAACACTGAAAACAAAGCGGCGTCTGCTTATGAAGACAAATTGAGGAAGAAGGTATGATGAGCCATGCGGCAGACTCTGTTACTGACGCTGGAGGAACAGACAGTAGTGGTGGACTGGGCAGCGTTGTGCAAGGTACTCAGATTCTTAAAATACGCTCTTTCTTGTATCTTTTATGTTTCTAACATTAGTTTCTGCATTTTTTATGTTTTACATGATAAATGGAAAAAGTCTTGATAAAAAGAAAAGGATAAAGCCGTCAGCGTAGGCGTATCTCTGTGGGATGCATTCACCTCGATTCGTAACATTAATAGATGTGATTGAAGAAGCATCTGGGCTATACCGTGACTGGCGGTAGCATATCGATGTATTAAGTCAGTGGACCATTAGTATTATTATTTTATTATTTTATTTAGCACTATTGTTTAGTATTTTTTGGATTGGTATTCTTATTTTTGTCTTCGTAGATATTTCGTTTTACTCGTTCTGAAGCTTGAGCCAACTAATTTCTATCAATTAAAGTTCCCCTGAGGTAAGGTGCTAATCAGTTTTAGGTCAGCCGCTTTAAACTATTGATTAAATCTAATATTATATTAAAACTACCACTATCACTGTTGGTTGGAATTATGCTTTTGGACAGTGTTAAACATTGGATTTAAATATGACTGCGTCGTTTTCTTGTTCAGCAATCTCGAGGTTTTTAAACAGCATACATTTACTTCCATGGAAAAACACAATACAATACAACACTAGCTGACGCGTCGGCAGTATCGCCTTCTTCAGAGCCTGGAGGGGTATGCTGATATGCAATCTACTAGGCGAAACGCTTCAATAACACAAAAAGACGAAAAACTCTATGGTAATTACATGATCAACAACTTCATTGGAAGTCACGAAAAAACGGTGAGTTTTTCGAGTTGTTGATCATGTAATTACCAAAGAGTTTTTCGCCTTTTTGTAAGTGTCATTGAAGCGTTTGGCCTAGTAGATTGTATATCAGCATACCCTTGCAGGCTCTGAAGAAGGCAATACTGCCGAAACGTCTGCTAGCGTTGTATTGTATTGTGTTTTTCCAAGGAAGTAAATGTATGCTGTTTAAAAACCTCGAGATTGCTGAACAAGAAAACAACGCATTCATATTCCAATGCCGAGGTTAAGAGAAAGTCGATCCTGGGAACTATTAAATATGACTAATAATAAATATAGTATAGTATTTAGCAAGAGTGGTAGTCGGTTTACACTAAAATGGGGTAGGTAGTCAGTCGAAATCTAATCAGAACAACCAAGTTCGTCTTGATTCGATTCTTACATTTCCATTCTAATGACAAATATAATTTTTGTTGTATTTCACGCGACCCATCTTCACGTCTGCGGTGCGGATTCCAGAATTTCTCATATTCGATTCGTTTCCTCGCATCCACTGTCCACAATGATCTTCCAACTTTTACGCGTGGTTTCAGTTGCTGCTTGAGGATTTCCACTTCATCTTGAATGTCGTAGAATGCTGATCGAGCAATTCCGCCTGGAGTTCTGAGATAGCCGGTCTTGAGCGTTCCCGATTGAATTTGCAGAAAGTTTTTTTCCGACAAGTTCGGTACCAATTTCCGGTTCCTGGAGGCATGAGAGGCTAGGTAGGCCCAGAGCGGAGTGAAACTAGCACCATACTCGGGATGACGTACATCACTACCACTGTACTATCTGCCTCCTGACAACTATAATTATATTCCAAATTATGGTTATCCAGTTACTTATAACTATTGCAGCGTTTTAGTGCTTCATCACCAACAGTGAAATAAAGGTTTTAAATTACTTGATGGGATAACTATTTATTCCACGAGGAAAAGAACTAAAACTGGTGGTTTCGATGTAATCATGGAAACTAGTATTCTTCATTTTCGCAAAGACTTTACGTCGTCATTTGAAGGGTTACGAAAAAATTGGACCACTTCTTCGTAAATTTAAAAGCTGCAAAGAATCGGTTATGTAAAAGGTTTCGTTCTTACCGATAATGTTGTATGTAAAAAATAGAACGGAAATGAAACTGAATCTTAGTTTCCTCTTAAATTTGAAGGCTTTCTTCTTTTGCAAACTTAACAGTTAGGACTATCACTTCTAGGAGTGTTGGATGGTTTTGGAGGCACGAACCTTGGCGATATTGTTGGCTCGATTAGTCAAATAGCAGGCGGCGGTGGAGGTTAGTCCAAGTGGTTTTTCTTTTTGAAATAACCATTCATAGTAATTCGTTGATGGTTAAGAATTCTTCTACTTGATTTAAATCTTTGAATACTCTTGAATTTTCATGACCGACTTTTTATTGACCTCGGTAATGAATAATAATTAACTGTTTTTGTGAGAAACACGAGATCGTATTTGTGATGTTCATTTATCCAGAAAAGATGACGTTTCGGCCGTCTCGCCTTGTTCACGACCGGAAAAGGCCAAGTTAACTGCAACCTAATCACTCAAACACTTCCTTAGTCTCTACAGAAAATCGGGATACCTAGACTTCAATCGCGTTGGGTATGAAACAGAGTCTTCACATTTTCACCGGTCCCTTTGCGTCGTCCATTGAGTATTCTACACGGAAGCGAACCGAGCAGAGGTCGCATGGATGGGTAATGCTCAGTCTGAGATATTGTGTGAGATCTCGAGTGATAGTGAAGTATTCATCTATTCGGTTCATTTATTGATTCTTAAAATTTGTTCGGAATGTTCCAAAGGTTTTACGCGTTGAAGTTCTCGATTCTTGTATGAGGATAGTGACTTTTGCTTAAAATCCTCTCCGTTATGCTTTCGTGTCCTATGCACTCCTGGTGGGTGCTCTGTTTGAATAAAAGGAGATTTTCCAAGTAAGTGCTCTTTTACACGGATAAAGGGTGGCTTACCAGTCTGCAGGCTTTGCAAGAATCCGAGTAAATCTTATGCGAACACTCACAATCATCATATTTCCCCTTAGGACAAATTATGCATTTTGGCCTTGTAATACAGTCTGTTACAAACTAGCTGGCGTCTTGGACTGGTCGGTGGTATTTCAATCACTGCTATCGAGAATTCTAGACCAGCCCATCTTCAGCAACGTTTCATGGTTGTTTCTACTTCGTTGGAAATGAAGGTGGTAAAATGATAAAAGAGACCATGTATTCGCCTAATTTATCGTTTATGGCGTCGTTTCTCCTTTAAATCTTTTCCACCAGGGTTTGCTAGCCATTCAAAACGGCTATTTGCCGTGTAATTTTTCCGGATTCTTTCTTCTGCTCTTTTCCCGTGCGCGCTGTGGTGGCTGTTAGGAATATATTTTTCACAAGCGCCTTTTTTGTGTATGAAAGAGGAGAGGAGCAATAATAAACCAATATGTTTTTGTTGGCTTATCTTTTTATCTTTCGTTTGATTTTGTTTTTTTTTTCTGGGGCCTTGGTATTCATGGCTATATCGCGATTTCAATTTTTGTTAAAACTATCTCGTTTTTGTCTTTCTTAATATTGCGTGATAACGCTTTCATGGCCTCGGCTTACCTTTAGTCCAACAGCCTTCCAAGTTCATCTATTTCATTTTTCGTATTTCGTTGTGTGAATTTGATTTTTAAAATCCTTCCAAAGAGGTTCTATCCATTTTCATATTTCGTTGTTTTATTTGTTCGCTTCACTATATTTTCTACTTTTGACATTTTCTGTGCTATTATCAAAGGCAACGACGGGCCTCCCAATGGTTTACCGCCTCATCGTGGCTGGGAGGTGTTCCTGGCTATCGGGTTGCGATGTACAGCGCGGAGGGTTTCTCTTTAGCAGGTCCCCCAAGCTGAGAAGGAGTCTGGCGTTTCCATCAGGAAGCCTAGCTAAGAGTGAACCAATGCCATGATCCACCACCATCCTAATATCAAATTAGTCGCAGGGTGCCAAATTTTCCCCTGATCCACAAGGGCTACGAGTGCCTATGGTAGTGACGACCTGTGGCTTTGGCCAGACAGACCGCGGGATTGCAGAGAACCACAAAGGCTAGACCAGGAAATCTCCTAAAAATGGGGATTACGCTGGGGCCCGCACAACCAGTGAGGATGGACGATCCAAGTATCCAAGTAAGTATTATCAAAGGCTACGTAGTGTATTTCATTCATCTATGTCTATTTTACTGGATATTTTACGTAGTTATTTTCAATTGTACTGGACAGGAAAATGCTCATTTGGGTCACAGGTCCTAATTTCCTCAATTCTCTTGAAATTATATTAGCTTTTTTATTTTTTAGAGGAATTTTTCATCTAGCAAATATATCACTTAATAAGATTCGCTTCAGTAAAGCGTTTTAAGTGTAACACGAATAAGGAAGGTAGTCACTGGTCAGCCACTGTAGAGCATCGACTACGATCATCGGCTCTGATAATGGCGAAGACGTCGAAACGTTAATCGAGTAAATCTCTTTATTAACTTCGTGTTAGCCTAACAATCCAAGAAGGTATTAATTATTACTACCGAGTTTAATGACAGTCGGTTTGAGAATTACCGAAAACAGTGTTTTCTTCGAATAATTATGTTCTGTTTTAACACTAAGGTCTCACCAACCTGATGTCGTCCGGTGGAATGGAAACAATGGTCCAGAAGATGCTTGGAGAGGCTGCTCACCGATTTCTTGGCATCAATCCGGTTAGTTCTATCCGTTAGACATTTTCCCAGGCTTTATATTTCGTTTATATAAATCCTTATTCATTTTCTTGCAAAACTAATTATTTAGGAAACTGGAGCGATCATTGGCGCCATAGCTGGCAATTTAATTTTTAATATGGGCGGACGTGGAAATTCCTTAACAAGCATTGGAAAAGTGATTCTGGACAACATTATTAGTGGGAAGTATAAACGAGATGTAGGGGCTTATGTTTTTCTAAATTTTTCATTGCAATATTTTTTCTGCTTTTGTTGAAGACCTGCTGCTTTATTCCTTCATGTGGAATAAAATCTGAAGTTAAATGGTTTGGCTTATATTGGAATCTGATGATAAGGAAGCTTCAAAACGAAGGAATAAAGACTGCAAAGAAATTTCGGAACAAAAGACGTTTGTGGTCTTTTGAGTTGGATACAATGCACGGCGTCCAAAAATATTATTCATTCTTTTAACTTTAAGCAGACATTCAGCTCAGAACTCGGTTTATAAATTCAGTTGAGAACCACTTAACTCCACCTCTGTTATCCAGTAAGGATCAGTCTATGACGGTAGATTTTCGACACAGTGTATTCCTTTTTTTCGTTTTTGCTTTTTCTTCCCGCAAGACTTGTATTTCGAGCAATGAAGCGATTGAACAACTTGAATTTTCTTCTGCATGGCTATACGGTACGCTTGAAAGCGTAAAACTTTTAAGCAGTTCGATTTTTTCTGCTGTATTAGTGTCATTTAAACAACCTCCCAGCCACGTTGAGGCGCTAAACCGTTACGAGGAGTGCCTTCTGTACGCTTTTCAAATCATCATGTTCCCACGTTCTTTAGTTATCGAAAATTATCCGTGATTATCGAAAAAATAGTACGGTCAGAAATTTGTTTGAAAGTGTTAGAGAAAGAATTGAGTAATTTTTATATGAAAAACGGGTAGTAAGCCATGCCAATCTGTCAAAACATAGTTTTTTTTTTTAACACATAGTGTTCCTTCCTATTTTTAGTGTTTTCACATTGTCTAAGTCGATACGTATTCATAGTAAAACCTGATTTTACTTTTTTTCTCCTTTTCATTTCGCTTCTACTGATTTTCCTTTCGGCTTCAGGTGCATCCGTTCGTACCACCGGTGCCGACGCCTGGTGCGACGACGTTCGGCTTGGACTTTTATGCAGAACGGGATCGCTGCTTAGCGAACAGGATTCTTTTTGAGGATCCGGAATTTCCAGCTTCTGATCGCAGTCTTTACTATAAAACACCACCACAGCAGCATGTCGAATGGAAAAGACCCGGAGTTTGTTTTAGCACTGATTTAATGCATTCATACAATTAATACTCACATAGAAAGCAGTACAAATCGTTTGGAAAGAAAGAATGCGTTGAACGCTCACATTTACGTTTATTTGCAGATTTTGATTTGAGCTTCTTCAAACTTTCATTGTTTTGGGGAGATGTTTTAAGGAAAGGAATCAGAGATTTTGCTTAAAAAATCAAGAAAATGGGGAATAAAACAATTTTAATGTGGTTACAGTAAACGTTTTTGAGACTTGAAATAGCAAAAAATAACTTGAACCATGAAAAAGAAAAGGCGCGTGTGGCGCAGTGATCGGAGGCGCCCTGCAACACACACGTGGAATCGATCCTCGCGCCCGTGGCCCACCAAGCCTTCCATCTTTCCGGGGTCCGCAAATTGGTACCAGACTTGTCTCAGAGGATAACAGCACTGGCTCGATACATCGGTAGGCCATCGTGAGTCATTGTAAAGGCCAGATGTGCATTCAATCACCTACAACGATACTTAATGAAGTCGAATGCATGGCGCATCCCTCAGAGATTGATCAACACCGAGACTTTATCCTTTTTATCCTTTTTGTGAAAACGAATTGTTTTTTACTGGTAAAGTTATTTGCTATCCTGAAGATAGACTTGTGTCATTATGGTTTCAAGAATTTGTTGTTGTTGTTGTTGTGTTTTCACTAATAACTTGATTTTTCATTGGTATTGCACGAATACTGAATCAACCACCAATTTACTAGACTCCTAGTCTTCTAGATCACTTTAGAATTAATATTGTTTTTTCCTCCAACTTGCAAAATACACATATCAACCGGTTTCCAGGTACAACCTATAATCCTATTGGTTGCAGCCGGTACTGGTATAATTCCCATTCGTCAACTGCTCTAGCAAGGGCTGCTAGAGGGGTCAACACTCTCAACGATACGAAAAGCAACCGACTTTTGTTATAATGTGGAAGTTCGAAGAACCAAATTGCAGTAATTGAAACAAATATTCTTATAGAAGAGACGTCTGATATTCAGGATATGCGTGGCTTGTCACTGTAAGCACGGTCTGGCTTATATGGGAGCTCTGTATAGACATTGACACAGTCTTACATAGATACTTGCACGGTCTGTCTTCACAAGCAGAATCGTCGTTCATGGTAGTGGTTCGATTCAAGCATAGCGGCGGCTACGAACTCATGCCGTGGTCTGCAAAACAACTGCGGTTGCGAGTACAGCTGATTAATCTTGGTTGCAAATACGTCCGCCCAACGCGTACCTGGTCGTCCTAGGGGACGTCTGCATCCTCGTCGAGTCCACTCTACAGTTTTTTTTTCGTTCATCTGTTAACTATTCTACTAGTTTTATGACCCACCCATCTATGTTTCAGTAGCGATTGTTCTCTGAGGTCTCGAGGATGAGATAGATATCAGAGCTTCCCATTTCGGCTAAGTATTGTTGTGCCCGGTTATGATTAAGAAAACACCGTTGTGAGCAGTGCGCAGTATTCTTGACGAAGTTGAAATATCAGCCCATGTATCTGCTGCATAACAGAGTTCTGAGAGGACTGTTGAATCGAAAAAGTGAGCGGGAATTTTCTAGTGTTTTAGTTTTTGTAGGCTTCTTTGAAAGGCCCGATTACGGTCCAAACTGCTCTCCTTCTGTCTAATTCCTCCTTAATGTTCGATCTTCAGTGAACGTCCAGTATACAGGCACGAGATAGTCTCTGAAATCAGAGAACCATCCGGTTTGATCTGATCGCATGCGCGCCATGGGTTTTTCATGAACTGGGTGTTGACATTGACACAGTCACAAGTTAAAAGTGTTATATGGTTAACGTTGTTCCTTATGTGCTAGTTCTCTAAAAGGCTTTTTTCAGGAGATCGTCGACAGTCCACAGCTGATCGTCGGCGAAAAGTCACGATTTGATGTGAAACAGGTAGCCTATAAGCTGCCATATTTCCTTTGATTTGAAATGCATTCTTATTTTGTTTTTTCTTTTAATTTAGGGAGCTTTGGGTGATTGTTGGTTGCTAGCTGCAGTGGCCAATTTGACTCTAAGAGATGAGTTATTCTATCGGGTTGTTCCACCGGATCAGAGCTTCACTGAAAATTATGCTGGTGATCTATACAACTTTTTATTTAACTCTTCTGAAACTTTAAATGATTTTGATGCAGCGCACGAATTGTACCGTTTCCAAGGAATTTGGTTTGGTGACTTTGATTTCTGATAGTCTACTCTTCTACAAAAATCTTCATTATTCACAAGAAACAATATGTTCTTGAAGCTTTATGTGAGAAGTGCTTTGTGATATACGAATGAAGGCACATAATTAACAAGTATTACAAATGCCCAGCAGCACACACATGGAATCGATCCACGTGCCCATGGCCCACCAAGCTTTCCATCCCTCCGGGTTCGGCAAATTGCTACAAGACTTGTCTGAGAGGAAAGCAGCACCGGCTCGATTCATCGGTAAACCACCACGAATCACTGTGGAGTCCAGATATGCATTTAATCATCTCTATCTGATGCTTAATGATGTCGAATGCACATCGCATCCCTCAGGGATTGATCAACGTCGCGAGCTTTATCTTTTGTTTTTTTAGCATAAATGCTTTCGCCTTCTTCAGAGCCAGAAAAAGTCAGTTTGACATGCAATCTACTCGGCCAGACACTTTCAGAACCTCAGCAGACAAACCTTAACACATAAATTTTCATTCGCATAGTAATAATTTCAACACTCACTGTTTGGTTTTTTGTAAGTACTTCAATTATTTGGTGGAAACCGGCCACACAGAATACTACATGGGCGAGGACTGTCTCTGGTTCAGGTCAGGGAATCGGCCTGAGTTATGGCGATAGGTCATACGTAATCGCAATACACTCCCCTTTAGGTTCATTTTTGCAGAACGCTTCAAGAATTTTACAAGCAGATGTCTTGGACTCCTGTGCGAGGATAATGGCTTTTACTTCAATATGTTCTCCGTTATTTTTCTGTGGCCCATGCTGGCCTAATGAAGTGTTTGGTTTCAACCACAACGTTGCTGAGATATTTGCAAAACTCTGGACCGCAGGTGTCTATGGTGGGGAACGAACGCGCTATTATCCTTTCCGGGGAGTAACGCGTTCACCACCACACCGTGACCGCGTGACACCTGCGGTCCAGAGTTTTGCAAATATCTCAGCAACGTTGTGGTTGTATTTCGCTTAGTAACCTGCCATGAAAATTATAGAAGGCAGAAAACAAAACGTTAAACATTGTGTTTGGTTTCAATTTAAATTTATCTACTAGTTGTTCTTTCAAACAGATGCAGAGTGGTCTACCCGCCTCGCCAAAATATTCGCCCCTACTTGCTCCAAAAGAAATTAGGTACACCGTACCTGAACTCATAGAATCACCGTCTCTGCCGTTAGGCCATATCATGCAATTTTTTGTTGTGGATTGACGACCACATAGTTTTAAAGTGAAGAGGCTCTGAAGTAGACGAAACCGCCGAAACGTCAGCTGTAGCCGTCAGGATTAATAAATGTTGCAATACCAACCCCTTCTTTGCTGGTAAGGAAAGGCAGTGACTCACTATGAAGCTTCTCCAACGTTTCTACAAATTGTGATAGGTTGATATATTTATTTATACGATCTTATAAACTGATCTTCTTTAGCTGATGCGAGGTTGGTATAGGTCTTCGTTGTCCTTGCCGTTGTTGTTGTTTTGTTGCTGTTATTCTTCTTGGTCGATGGCTGACATTTCGGCGATTTCGTCTTCCTCAGGGCCGTGATGTTACGAGTCCGACTCCACTCACTGGGACTTGTAACAGTACAGCTCTGAGGAAGGCGGAATGGACGAAACGTTAGCCATCAACCAACAAGAACAGCAACAACGAAAACAACAACGACAGGGACAACGAAAACCTATACCAACTTTGCATCAGCTAAAGAAGATCAGTTTATAAGATCATACAAATAAATATATCAACTATCTATCTCGAGGTTTATAGAAAGTCGGTCTTTTGAGTTATAATGTGGTAATCTTAACCGTTTTATTTACTGCTTACTATTTTTAATGGCAGGGTATAATGCGAAATATAACTTAAACGATGCTGAGATATTTGCAAAACACCGGACCGCAGGTGTCTGCGGTGGGGAATATATCAAATATCTCAGCATCATTGATATTATGTGATAGGTTGATTAGTTAGTGAAGCGAAATATACTTATATTTTTCTGATTTGAAAGCATTCTATATTTTATAGTCAGGCGAAAACTGTAGTAGATCGCTGGTATTAGTTTAGGTTCTCATCTTCTATTCCTCTTATAAACATCGGAAGACAATGGTAATGATGGTTTATAATTTTTGAGTCGTCTTCCTATTCATTTCTGCCTTGAATCGACCACCTTTGTTAACCTCTTCTCTACCACGCTTTCTTTCGTTTGGACGACCCACAGGACCACAGCTAGTTTTCGACTAATACGAAGTTTCTGAGGTTTTGACAATAAACAGCATTTTTCGCTAACTAAAAGAGAAGTGTAGCGCAGTGGTTGGAAGTGCCTTGCGATACACATGGGATCTATCCGCACACCCCGGGCTCACCAAGCCTTCCATCCCTCCGGAGTCGGCAAAGTGTTACCAGACTTGTCTTCGAGGATAGCAGCACTGGCTTGATAAATCGGTAGTCATCGTAATGGCCAAAAATGCATTCAATCACCTCCAACGGTGCTTAATGAAGTTGGATGCCTGGCGCACCCCTTAAGGATTGACCGACGCCGAGAGCTTTATCTTTTTTATCTAAGTAAAGGAGCTTAGAAGATTCGAGAGGCTGTGAATATGAATGATTTCAAAAAGGACTTCGTTCTATCGCTGTATGAGTATGAATCGCATTGTATGCTACTGTTTACTATATGTTGAAATGGTCCATTATACAAACGCAATACTGCTAGCATTTGGAAGTGTTTTGCAACGTACGCTGTGTCTGTTTCAATACTTTTTATAGCTGAACGTGCTATACAATAAGCATGATTTGCTATAAAGGATAAAGCTCTCTCCATTGCTCACTCCTTGAGGGATGCGCGATGTATTCGGCTTCATTGAGGATCGTGCGGAGATGATTGATTGCATATCTGGCCTTTACTCATGACTCGCGGTGGCCTACCGATGTGTCGAACCAGTGCTGCCATCCTCCTAAACAAATCTACTAACAATTCAGCGACCTCAGATGGATGAAAGGCTTGGTGGGCCATGAGCGCGGGATCGATTCCACGTGTATGTTGTAGAGCGTGTCCAGGCACTGCGCCACACGCGCCCGCTATTTACTATAGCAATTGGAATTGGGATAGCAGTCGATTACCACCGAAATTTCTGGTCAATGAACTCGTTTGAAGGCGGTTTTCATACATTTCTAAGTTCATAACAGAGTCTCTAAAAGGAGGAACTCATCCAGCGCTCAACACAAAATCTGTGTTCTACAAGATATCGATTGACCACGAAAAGTGTATTAGAAAAGATCTGCGCTGTGACCTTTTAATAAACCAGAGAAAATCGTGCGCATTAAAATCAATACGAACGGTCGGTGGTATGCTCCAGAAATTGTATCGAAATCAATGCGCGCGATAGCTTAAGGCTTGAAACAATTTTTAAGGCAACAGTTGTAGGCTTATTATTTTTGGCTATTTTTTTGCGAATTTTCCCTCTGTCACGGTGTTTGTTTTCTCATCCAGGTATCTTCCATTTTCAATTCTGGAGATATGGACAGTGGATCGATGTCGTGATCGACGACCGACTACCGACAGTCGATGGACGACTTTACTACATGCACTCGCATGAGAATAATGAATTTTGGAGTGCTTTGTTGGAAAAGGCATATGCTAAGTAAGTAGTCGGCAAAGTCAGTAATGCTTACAGAACTTTCAACTTTTGTCTTTCTGGGAACAGACATCAGCGCCCAATCAGCTTTGGTGTTTTGGAATCACTGTAAGATTACGGTGCCACAAAATACGGTGAACCAAGTTTGATTATTTTCGGTGTATTCATAGTTATTTATAGTAAGAGTCCTCACATTCTTGCGGGAAGGTGAAACAAATCAGTACACATTCTTATATTAGATTGACAAGCTATTAAATTTCACTGATAGGTGAATAACACCGAGTTGCCAACGTTGCAGTGCCTTTTAGAGTATTTAGTGACTCGTTAGCTAAGAGGATGCCCTAGTTTCTTGACTCTCCTACGGTCTCGATCGTGGACGTTTCAACGAAAATTTGATCTTTTGGATTCAATTTTACAAAGGGTTTACTTAGGCTCATGTAACTTATACCATATAATATCATTGTATAAAAATCATTTTAGATTATACGGATCTTATGAGAATCTCGAAGGCGGCACCACAGCCGAAGCACTTGAAGATTTCACTGGTGGTCTCACAGAATTCTATGATTTGCGCAAAACGGATAAGTCAACAGTTCTTGCCATGATGATCAGAGGATTCCAAATGGGATCGCTGTTCGGCTGCAGTATTGAAGTAAGCTATTTAGTCCTTTTTTAGACTATAATAATACGCTTTCACATATAGTTAGCTTATCTACTTAACTAGATCTCAGAATCTAGAATATCGATCGATAATCGATCGACCGGTATTATAATCGATCTTGGATTAGATCGGGTCTTCCTAGCTGATAATTTACCATACCCAATATGTTAACATGGAGGTTCGTCAAGGTACCAAACTTTGTTGGTGTTTAGATCATTTGTTTTATTTCTATACAATTATGTTTATGCAACGATTCCTCACCGACGTCGATAAGCATAAAACTGTTATATGTGACAACAGGGGTTCATATCTGGAGGGCAACCTTGACTGAAAAGTTTGATGCTTCCACTCGGTTGTCCAGTTCGGTGCAAACCTTTGAAAGGGATCGCTGCCATGATGGATGAAAGCTGCTCACAAAATGGCGTTCCTTAGTCCAATATTCAAGGTCTCGGGAATCCTATTAAAAAAGGAATTGCTTATTCAACCAGCGAACAGATGGGCTTCGAACTCGCAATTAACCTTTTCGGAAGCTCACGCGCCGTGCACAACGTCAACCGAGGCCTCTGGTTTCCTTGCTTTCGGTCAGTTTTTTTTTTTACTATAACGGTGCCACGTGCAATCACCCGTCAATGGGAAGGCAAAGCAAAGGTCTCGGTTGGTATCATGGATAGCGCTTGAACCTCCTGAAAGGCTATTCGCTGGTTCGAAGCCAATCTAAGGCTCCGAGGTTCCGAAGGGCTCAAAATAGCACTCAAATTGAAATTGAGCTCTGACTTTTCAAATCCATTAAAGTAGGTAATTTAGAGAAGATGTGACAATGGACCGTTCGTTAAGATGTACAGTGATGCGTGTTAAACTCCTATGTTGGTTGAATAGCGATGAAAAATCGTATTAAGAACCATTTAGTTTCCCATGGATCGTCAAATTTAACGGTCAATTTGTCATCATGGGATAATTATACTTCGTTAACTCCATTTCAAAAAGCGTATTTTTTATCCTGACATTGTGCCTGTTTCCTTTACTCTTTCTGTATATGTTTCTTTATTTTCATCTAACCTAGTTTTGGTGTAAGATTATTAATGCCTAGGCGGATCCGAATCAGAAAGAGGCACCGCTGGATAACGGCCTTGTTCGAGGACATGCATACAGTATCACTGCTCTTCACACTGTTGCCAGTCGGAATGGAGAGATTCCTATTGTCCGAATAAGAAATCCGTGGGGAAACAGTAAGGTATTCTTGTTTAATTCTGCTATCATCCACTACTTTAATGCACTATCAAAGATTAACCTTATTTGTCGTTTCAAAGGAGTGGAATGGTGCATGGAGTGATGGGTCGCCAGAGTGGGACGACGTAGACGATCAAAAGCGCTCAGAGTTGGGTGTCGATTTTGCAAAAGACGGAGAATTTTGGTTGGATTTTAGTCAGTACTGTTTCTGAGCAATATTCTGATATAAATACTATTCATTGCTGCCACACTGTCACAGTTAGCGAGACCCTACAGTAAGTTCTGGTGAACAAATGCCTTTATCGTCTGTAATCATCTTAAAACTCGAACTAATAAGGTCTCCATTTCTCCCTTCGCTGAAAGAAAAATCACAGCATTTTTACCATGTTCTTTATATTAACATTTTTGACAACAAGGCAGCCGACTGTAGTTTTCTGGATATAGCCATGAGGACTGAATGCTCACGGGTAACTTGGTGGGTTTGCCTGGAATAGATATGAAAGCTATTTGTTGGTGGCGACATTGAATCGTCTGCCACTTATTCATCAGTCATCATCAGATCGCAGGAATTTCACCGAATCAACGTATTGGATGCAGTGATTGTCCATGAGCATGTACGTTTTGGCTATAAATGGTTAAGATTACATCGCATGTTGAAGAATAAGTAAGATTGATGCACAAACAACAAATACACGTTCTTTGGTTCTTCGTGGTTCTTTGGACCCACGTTCGTCTAGGAGTAACCCTTGGCCTTACGATAGCTACTCCATGCGAGTAGGGAATAGTTTTGAAATTCGTGTGCAATAAATTAGATGTGATAAAGAAGTAATAAAATGAGTTTACTATTCCAGGATGTCGTTCGACGATTTCTATTCCAATTTTATGCAAATGGAGATTTGCAATCTCTCAGCAGCTGTGATGAACGAGGTCTCAGAAATGACTGGAGTGCGTGAACAAAAGGCTATAGCGTTCGAGTTTTAATTTTCCTTTCCACATCTTTTTTCATGTTGGTGTGCTTCAGGTGAGCGTCGCTGAACATCAACATCATCAGTGGGAAGAGAGGTCAGAGGACGGTGAATGGAGCACCAAAAGGGGAACTGCCGGTGGCTGCGCAAACAATCCTGGTAAAAAACAAATCCTCATTCTGGAAATAAAACTTGTGAAGAAGATTAAAAGTTTCCCAATGTAGTAAATCCAGTACTTAATCATCATCATGTGACGTATGTTCCAGTTGTTTTTTGATTCGTTTCGTTGTTTCGTCATAAATAGAGGTGCTCAGATTGTTTCCGTTGCAGCTTGAGGATTTACCGTCAGCTCTCTTCACCGATGTCGTTAAGGCTGCTTGAACGTGGATTTCCCTTGGAAACCAAAGTAGCTTACCGAGGTGCTCTCATATCTTCACCAGAAGCAACGTCTAGCCGTAATGGACCGGGAGAAGTGTGTTGTATTCCGACTATTAGGGTTCATCCGCGGTTGCATCGGTTTTCGCATTTGACACATCTGCCCACCGAATGTGAGAGAGCTTCTCCGAATAAAGTTCGATGCCAATTTTTTGCCAATTCTGTAGTGATAAAGGTTTTAGTCTTACTTGACCTCGAGTCATCTCTGACTATTAGGTACACGTGTTTTGCACCGCGGCCGTCGTCGGTGTGCTTCCGGCGCCACCTTTTCAGAATTGCCCAGTGGTTAAATTTGTCAGTGGTTTTCCCACATGATGTTTGTTAATTAAAATGATTTTTGGTTTCAGATACTTATGCCCAGAATCCGCAATATGGTTCGTATTTCGTTGTTACTGAGGATTCTGTAGAGCATGACGGAAAGTGCACAGTAATTGTCGCTGTACTGCAAAAGTATCGTCGTGAAATGCGAACAATCGGAAAAGACAGTCTGCCTATAGGATTTGCCGTGTACGAGGCATGTCGCCCTTTGTCGTTTCAGCATTCTTTCTGTTCTTTTCTGCTCATTTTCGTTACATTGCTACGATTTCCTCTTTTCCTGGAGCTGCTCATGGGAAGTTATTTCGGTTCTTTTGGTACAAATTGTTTTCCAGTGTGACAAATCTGAATAGTGTTTCCTCAGGTCCAATTGATTTTTTCTTTCTTTTTTCTAGAGGTTTTCTGAGCAAAAGTGATAGTAATGGTGATACGAATATCACCATCACGATATGAGGTCAGAGCAGCGTTTGGCTTTTCCGGGGATCGGGGAACCTACTAGGAGTTAACTACTACCACGAACGACCACAGTCCTGGTATCAAAGGCGCATGGTGGCAAATCTCCCTCTTATCCACAAAGGATACGACTGCCTGTGGTGGTGACGACCCAGGGCACACCTTGGCCAGACTGACTCCGGGATCCTAGGGAACCACAGTGGGTCAACCAGCAAGTCTCCAAAGAGGAAAAAAGGGAAAATGGAGATTGTGCTGGCGCCCGCTAGTGACGATGTGCCGTCCAAGTATCCAAGTAATATGAGGTAATAGTAATCCAAGTAATATCATTGGCGTTCAAGTAAAATATGAGAAAATTAAGACGATCAAAAAATTTCATTATGGAACACACGCAGATTTATCCAATATTTTTTGTATATCTTTGTTGTTGTTGTATTTCATCGTTTTTCTTTGGACATTTTTTGGAGAACAATTTTTTGTTCAAAGGATTTTTTATGGACTGAGAACCTTGTTTTTGTACAGGCACTAGATAAGCGTTATAAGAATTGAAGAAAATAACATCAATTCCTTCAGTTTTTTCACTTTTTGTTTTTTTTCTCAAGAGTGGATTTCATCTTTGGTTTTCCAGATGGGGTCAGCATTGCAAGGAGCGCTCGGCGCTGATTTTCTACTCGGTCGCAAGCCGACGGCCCGCACTCGCGTGTTCATCAACATGAGAGAGGTAGCTGTTCTGTCTCGCCATGTTTCTCCATGGGCAGTCGAAACTGTTCTTAAGTTTTTCTTTGTTCTTGTCTTAATTGAATATTTGTGATGAATTTTCAGTCTGAGTAGATATTGCACTGATTTTTGACATTTAAAATTTCACCCAGTCTTCTTTAAAGGTAATCATTAACACTTATCTTGTACGAGGTTGTTATACAACTTTCCATCCTATGTAAAGGAGGATGAGGTTGCCTCATTCGAACGGTGCTTTGCTGAAGAAGATTCGACTCGATACGACGACGAAGACACCACATCGAGAAGCCGAAGTGCTGTGGATGTCGACTTGGATCATCGGCTCTGAAGAAGATGGAGAAGTCGAAACGTTAGCGGAACAAATATTTGGTAACAACCTCGTGTAAGCTGAGCAAAGGAAACGTGAGAGTTGGTGTAGTTGAGCATTCATCCTCAGTAAAAAAATTCATCATAATCATTCCAAACAAATTTTCACCTGGACATTAATCTAATGCATTCCCTTTCTATCTATAATTATTTGGCTAAATTCCATGGTCATTCGTGCCTTATCAATTTTGTTTCCGGGCTTGAAAATGCTCTTTTTTAAAGAACTTATCCCGTTTCCATTATTATGAAGCTGAAACTCTGGAGCTGTCGGCGTTGAGCAATTCCTGAGAGATGCGCCATGCATTCGACTTCATTAAGTATTTCTGGAAGTGATTGAATGCATATCTGGCCTTTACAATGGCTTGTGGTGGCCTGCCGATGCATCGAGCCAGTGGTGCTATCCTCGCAAACAAATCTGGTACCAATTTGCCGATCACGGAGGAATGGAAGGTTTAGTGAGTCATGGGTGTGGAGATCGATTCTGCGTGTGTCGCAGTGGCCCCTCCAACCACTGCTTCACACGCGCCCCTTCTATTATTATATTCCTTCGAAATGCCGGTGCCTCGCGGATTTCATAATCTTCTCCGGATATGATGAAATCTTAGTGTCAAGTAATAGATATTTTATCCATGGTTTTATTTTTTCCATTACTTCCATTTTTTTTTCCATTTTATACATCACTTCTACTCTGTTACTCTATTTTGCGCCTTCATTGCACTTCTCTAGGTGACATGCCGTTTTCGAGTTCCAGCTGGTCACTACGTCATTCTGCCATGTACTTTTGAACCAAATTCTGATGGTGAATTTCTTTTGCGTATCTTCGTTAACGGAAGACTTCAGACCAGGTATCATTGTTAACTTCTATCCCGTTGCTGAATGCATTCGCTTGATTTCTGTTTTACTACCATCTTTTTTTTTGTGTTTTAGCCGGCTAAAGTAAGCTCGAGGTGCGCCAACGCTAACAGTGTTCTTTCGAATCTTTGGTGATGGATGAAGACCCATGAACTTTTCACAAGTGCTTCTTATTAATGGTGCATGAATTTAAAATTGATCAATAAAGAGATAAACATCAAAACTTGTATTTCCTTGAACTGTTCAGCTTACACGATTCAAAATTTATAATTTTAATCGTAAATAGGACGATTCAGGACACATAAAAGCTAGTAACTCTCGGCGTTGATCAATCCATGACTATTGACTATGCATATTTGACCTTCATGATCACTCGTGGTGGCGTAAGGACGTATAGAGTCGGTGCTGCTATCCACCCAGGCAGAGCTACTACCAATTTGTTGATCCAGTAGGGAAGGAGGGCTTGGTGTTCCTAGGAGTTGGGGATCGATCCCATATGTATTGCAGGGCCTGTCCGACCACTGCGCTACACACACGTAGAAGGCACATGTTTAATACACTTATAGAATTTTGTGGGGTTCGTGTAGAGTAATGGAATTGGTATGCGTGCAGAAACGTCCGCCGTTGTAAATGAATAAACGCTGTAATAACAACCTCACGAACGGTAATCAGGAAGGTAGAACGTAAACACAACTTGAGCGTTCTCATATTAAGTAATTCTTCGTATTTTTGTTGAGCAAACGCGAGGTGTTATTATTCTTTATTCACAAATGAGCTGACGTTTCGGCGGATTTCGCCTTCCTCAGAGCCTGGAAAGGTCAAGTTGACAGCAA
>UYYA01001131.1:0-21522 GCA_900624975.1 Angiostrongylus costaricensis | reverse complement strand
TTATAATAGTATAGTATAATGTATATAATGAGTATTATATACATTATACTTCCACGTGATTTCTGTGCGGTTGGTCTCTGCGTGACGTACTTGGTGGAAACCTCGTGGAAGGCGGCTCTGAGGAGGGCGAAGTCCGCCGAAACGTCAGCTTAATCGTGAACAAAGAATAGTAACACCTCGCGTTTGCTCAACAAAATTACGAAGAAAATCGCTTAATCAATGCCGAGGTTAATAGAAAGTCGGTCGTGGCAGTTACAACGACTTTAAGTAACCTAGTGACTTCTGAAACTTTCTGAAATCGAAGATTCCTAGATAGACCGCACTGCCAACGGAATTTTCCGTAAGGAATAGATTCCACGTTCGCTAAACAGTGCCAAAGACAAAAACATTAAATAAACACATTTACTATCTTAACTCTTTTATTTACTGCCTTTTTCTTCTTAATGGCAGAATATGTTGTGAAATATAACTCGTATGAAGTGCTGAGATACCTGCAAAACTCCGGACCACAGGTGTATGCAGTGGAGAACGAACACGCGCTGTTGTCCTTACCGGGGAGCAGCGCACTTCACCACTACACCATCCAGGTCCTTCGCTTTGCATGTATCTCAGCTAGTTCTATCGATCTTTTTGCCATCAGCAATCACCCGTCAACGGGATTGATCTAGGAAGCCAATATCGGCATTGAACCCAGTTAAGCTGAGGCCTCGTTATAATCACAATCTTAACTCTTTTATACACCTGTGGTCCGGAGTTTTGCAGGTATCTCAGCACTTCATACGAGAAACACATTTACGCTTTTTTCCTTCCACAAAATTAACAGCCTTATGAATCACATTCGAAATTGGGAAACATGGAATAATTAGTGAAACGAGAGAAGAAAAGGATACACGAAACATCGAATTCTATCACAAAAAAACACAAAAAGGATGTGGTCCACCGTGAGGAAGGGCGGGTTGGATTGCAAGGGTTGAGTTCAACGCGCAATGCCTAAAGGGAAAAATTACGTTTGGTTCTACATGGCTGTCACCCAAGACAAGCGACTTGCGTGTATTTTGGGCTTTCCTTGCAAAGATATTTCTATACACGCAACAAACTTAATGAAAAGTTAAGGAAAATTTGGACTAACTCACGATATAGTTCGACCGGTAGGAAACTAGCGTGCATAAGCTATATTTGGAAAATCAACTAAGTTCTCAGTTTTTTCTTTCCGTCTATTCTTCATACAAACTTTGCAGTGTACGGTGGATGGTCTCTGCACGAGTTATGCGACTTTCAGGCAGCTGACTAGTACTGCTTCGTGGTTCCGCTCTTTTGCACTCATTGCGCGTATCGGAAGGACGTGGCAAGTCGTCAGTGGCTGAGTCATGTATGTCCACTGAAGGACCACTCATGTCGAATCGGAGTAGTGATGCAGACACTCGGGGCATCCCAAAGCAGAATTTACAAACATTAAAAATCTTTCAGGAACTAAACTACTATGCCATGAATATAATGATAAATGGAGCGAATGTGAGAAAAAATTTTGACTCGATGAGATAAAGGATAAATAAACGATGCGCCATGGAATCGACTTCATTATTCATCGTTGGCGGTGACTGAATGCATATTTGGCCTTTACAATTACTCTCGGTGACCTACCGATGTATCGAGTCAGCGTTGCCTGCCAGACAAGTCAGGTACCACTTTGCCGACCTCGGAATAATGGAAGGCTTGGTGGGCTATGGACGCAGAGATCGATTCTACGTTGGTGTCGCAGTGGCGCCTCCAACTTCTGCGCCACACGTGCCAGTAAAGCAAGATTTAGCTGATTAAAATATAAACGATGCAATATGGATAAAGATGGAAAAAGAAGGAAAAGACAAAAACATCAGAAAACATGAGGACTAACTTGACCCACCTTTTAGTTTGCCGGAAAGCTGAAGACGAACATCAACCTTCTGCTGCTGTTGTAGTTGATCGGAATAAAATCGATAACAGTGAGTGTAACAAGTTCTTGAAGAAAAAGGAAAGACTTATGTGCTAAGAGGCAACAACATGTGGCCAGGAAGACATCTTGGGAAGAAAGAACGGATTCAGATGAATCTGGCTCTCATCGTCGGCTACTACTTTAAAACACGTAATCTAAACTTTGATCCTAGTATGACAACGTGACAATTTCACCCATTCTAGAGGACCAGCAAGAAAGCACTATAACGGAATACTTAAGTCTGCCTCCCGATCAATTTCCAATTTTCGAATAAGTTGTAGCTGACAAGCATTCCAATGAGGAAGTGGGCAATGAAGTTAGGAAGGACGCTTGCCTTGTGCCGTTCAATGTTACGACAAGACCATATCCGCCATCTTTAACAACTTATTTACTTACTTGGATACATGGTTAGCCCGTATTCACTGGTTGTGCGGGCCCTAGCATAATTTAGACTTCGTTAGAGTTCTGCTTGTCTAGCCACTGTAGTTTTCTGGAGTCCTGAGGTCAGATTGGCTAAAGTCTGCCCAGGTCGTCACCACCACAAGCAGTTGCTGCCCATCTGGATCAGAGGGAGATTTGTCATCATGTGATTACTCCGATATCAGGGCGGTAGTGGGTCCTAGTGCTGGCTTACTACTATCTGGTTTTCCTGATGGAAACTTAGGACTCGTTTACAGCTTGGGAGAACCTGTAAGAGGGATGAATCGCTCCGCTCTACATCACAGTCCTGCACACAGGGACACCTCTGAGCCACGATGGGGTGGTCAACCGTTTGGAGGAAAACTGTGATTTATGCAAAACAAATAGATCAAAAGAGATAATACCATATAAAAATAAGGGTTAACCTGGAAGACTTGAAAAGGACGCGTTATAGCAAATTTTTTTGCGAAATGTTTTAAAAACTTTTTAAAATAAATTCGAAACCATTGGGAACGATGGCTAAGCTTCTCTACTAAAGAAGGTTAGTGATATCTCTTTATGATAGAACACTTTCTCATGATTAATTAAAATCACCTACAGAACTTTTGACGGTGACATATTGGACCATCTGCAAGTTCTTTAGCTTTTAAAAAACGCAACATCGTCACGAAGAAGTAGGACCCAAAAATTCGGCAAAACATCGTTACATCTGTTTAGCTGTGTAGTATTAAACGAAAGAAAGAATGAACCTGATAATATCGTTTGGTTAACCAGTTCCTCCTAATGCTATATCTATGTGTGCATAGGTGCACGCGAGCAGGATGACAGAGTTATCGGCATTATCGGACGTTTTATCGAAGTTGAAGTGTTAGAAGCATTCCGTATAGCCCAAACGAGAGAGGAAATGTAGAGCACGGCACCCTCCCGAACGTACCTGGTAGCAATTCGCTGACCACGTAGAGATGGAGGGCATGATGAGCCTGGAGAACAGAGTTCGATCCCAGGTATATTACAAAGCACTTGCGAACACTGTGCCACACGCGGCCCTTATAAAACTTATCACAAAAAAATTTTCACTGTGCGCATACTTCATAACAGTATCTGGTTCAACATCCCAAAACAACGAAAAACACTAATATTGCCACAATCGGTGCACCACATCTTGTATCCCGACGTTATTCTTCGACAAAATACCGTTTATTTGTCTTGTCACCATATCAGTAAGATGCGCAGCCTACAAGAAAACCATCACTACAGTCTTGTTCGGAAAACAAATGCTTATTGGTCACTTATCAAATTGGAGTCAGTCCTATACGCTATTTTTCAGTTTGCATAATCTAGTAGAGAGAATGCAAGAAACTGGTCTCTACGTTTGGTAGAAATGTAAAGGAGAAGAATCGGACCAAGAAGATTCTTAAGTAGTTGCAGATAAAAAATAAATTCACAGAACAAACCGGACCTTCCATTTCAACTTCTCCGAAAAAATTTGAGGATAAAACGAAATAAAAATTTAGAAAGTAGTTCTAATGTTGCCTACCAGCAGTGCCGGTAGGTAGCACTGAGGGGCTTCAGCATGCCAGAATGGATCACTCGGTGACTTTTACGCATGACAGCAACGAGTTTATCTACGTTGAGTTGTCTACTGAAACTCCACTATTAACAAACGAGAACTCTTATTCCAATTTTCTGGAAATTACCGCAGAGTCTTATTTCTATGTTCCATTAAGGACTCAATCATTCCTGGACAGGTCTCCCTTTCTTGGGCCACAGTCGAAATCTTCGATTAAATGAGCTGGTGAATAACAATAACAATACGGCCGCAGATTAACAACGGCAACGTGCTACGCTTCCAAACTTGTTATGTACTCCTCTAAAGCTTGTAATGTTAGCAACAGTAAGAATATGCTAGTGAAAAGCTCTGTCACCAGTTCCTATAAAACGGCCTGTGCAAACGTAAGAATCGAAGTGCCTGACCAATTTCACAATGGTTCCTGCGCGTTGATGGCTGGTCAGTACACTCAATACTGAACACAAATGTCTACACTGAAACGAGGAGTGTCCAACGTATTTTCGTTTTGAAATACGCAACTAACACACCTAATCTTTTGCAGTGTAAGTTTCTCTTTGTAAAATTCTCAGAAACTCAGCCACGTTGAGTAAGCCTCACACCGGCAGTACGCATTTGGAGATTAGCAAAAACAGCAAAAACCGTCGAAAGTAACTGGTACTGTTAAATGAAGCACATCGGATTTTTAAAAGGAAATCAACTGAAGTAATTTCTATTGATTGTGTTCACATCCCTCCCAGTGGTTTACTACCTCATCGTAGCTGGGAGGTGTTTCTGGGTGACGGGCTGCGATGTCCATCCTCCCAGCAGAGTGTTCCAAGTCGAGAAGGAGACCGCTGTTTCTATCAGGAAGCCCATACTAAACTAGTCGCATGGTGGAAAATCTTCTGATCCACAAGGGCGGGGACTGTGGTGGTGGCCACTTGGGGCAGACTCTGGCCAGGCTAACCTCAGGACTATATGGAAGCACAGTAGCTAAACCAGCAAAACTCGGAAGAAAAAAAGCAGAGATTATAATGGGTTTTGCGTAACCAGCAAGGATGGGCCAATCAAAAGTATCCAAGTAAGTAAGTAAGTGTTCACATTAAAACGCACCTGATTTTAAAGACCAGAAAAGTGAATCGGAGACATTTTTTGAACCCGCGACATATACTGCGAAAATCTTTAAGTAAAACAGTCAACAAAAACGGAATAAAACTGACTGGCAATGCTCATTACAAGCTATTTATTTTAAATGCAAAGCTAACACACTCATAACGCTGATTTTTCGATAAATGTTGATAATAGTTCAATCGCAACAGAAACTAAGTAGTTGACAAATTCGCTGATATAGATAGTCCTAACCTACAGCATTAAGCGTAAAGGTAGCCATTGCAAAGTATTTTTAACGTTTCTAAACAAAATATCGAAGTTGTGATCACAAACGACTCAGTGAGAAACACCATCGCGTTCTTCTAGACGGAAACCCGTTTTAATTTTTATATACTGCCTATTCTGGTATGGTATTATATGAAATAGAAACGGAAGAATGCTGAGATACGAGGACTTCAGCCGGACTTCCCTTTTTTATCCTAACCCGTGGCTCACGTGCTATCCACCACACGACCGATGCCTTTGCTTTGCCTTCCCTTAGCCAATTTGAGGTAATCGCATGTTGGAAGCCCACCTGAGATTCTGCGTTCTGTTCCTATCTCGAACTTCCATTTGTTTATTCGCATTGGTGTTCGAAATACGAACTTCAGCAAAGTGTGAAAATATATTTTATGCGTTCAAGAGAATCGCAATTTTTCCAGAGTAAAACAAGAGAGCTTGTACCTCGTTGGCATTATACCGACTTTTCTTTTAGGTAATAAAGTTAACCACGAGATGAGATGTTTTGATGCAAAATTGAAAGCAGGCAATATTTTCGCATCGCATGAATCACATATGATTATTCTGTCATGAATATAACGAAGGAAAGGGAAAAATCTACAGTATCTTCTGGGTGGAAGGATAGAACATTTGTTTAGCGTCACGGACATTGGATATAAACTGATCAATAAAACCTGCACCAGCAATAGAATTCTACAAAGAATATTAAAACACGATTTTGATTAACTTAAAACACGAAAACATGGAAAAAATACCTTCGCTAATGAAGAGTTCCTATCTTTAAGGTTAAGGAATAAGATGAACTACCGACATAAATGCACAATGCTAAACAGCGCTGTTCCATTATGAGCAATTGGTGCTACCAAGCGCTCGTAGTTGAACTCACTTAGGTTGATCAGGCTTCCCTACAAAACAGAAACATTATCATTCGAAATCAAACTCAATTAACGGAATCGAAATTAAAAGAGAATCACTGTCCACATACAGTTGTTTTTTAAATATGAGGATCTAAAAAAAATAGCTGAGAAACACGATATGCAACATTTCGCAAACAAACTGCCAGAGAAACGGAACCTCGAGATGCCATCCATTCCTACTATTGGCAAGTGGGGTGACGAAGAAAAATCCACCATTCATCTTTCTCGTGGCCTAAAAGTATTAGTACATGAAAGTGGCCTGTAAAACAATACTAGCGGAATTAAAACAGTAATACCACCTAATCTAGAGCTAAGGAACTCGTGTAGAGCAGTGGTCGGAGGTACCCTGTAATACTCATGGGATAGAACCCCGTGCTCAAGGCACACCAAGTCTTCTAATCCTCAGAGAGCGGCGAATTGGTAACGGACTTCTCTGGAGGATATCAGCACTGGCTCGATACATCGGTAGGCCACGACGTCTTATTGTAAAGGTCAGATATGCATTCAATAACCACCAGCGATGCTTAATGAAATCGAGTGCATGGCGTATCCTTAAGGGGTTGACCAACGCCAAGAGCTTCATCCTTATCCTTTTTACCTACTACCAAGAATGAAAATGGAATGAAGTTGCTATGCCCACTAACGGGGAAAGAACAATGGTGACGATCTGTACCTACAGTGCACGTACACTTGCATCCGAGTCCTCGATAGAAGACTGCTCATGCAAGCAAGAAGGCTAAGGTACGACGTCATCGGCCTGGCCGAGACGAGAAGACGCCAACGCGGAAAGAAGAAAAAGCAGCTAAATTCCAAAACCGAAGTCCCAGAACCACAGTAAACTGGGATTTATTCAATTCATTAGTCGGCTGTTGGGAAGATGCCGTTGTCGATAACATCGACGAAGAACACAATCGGCTCATTCAACATCTTCAACTAGCGCTATGAAAGTTCAGAGTTCGAAAGTCACCAAGAGACGTCTGTCTACAGAAGCATTCGAGCTGATACGCCAGCGCGGAATCGCACGAGCCGCTGGGAACCGCAAACTAATATCCGAACATGCAAAACAATGCAGAGAGACGACAAAAAAAGATCTTAGAGAGAGAGAAGAGCAGTAGTAGTGGCCGAAGCTGCAAAAGATGGGAAAAGCATTCGCAAAGCTCACCGAAACTTCGTCAATTACAAGACCAAAATGATTGTTCTCCAGCGCCCAGAAGGAACAGTTACAGCGTTCAGAAAGGCAATGGAGAAAATCTCAAGTACTCAGGTCTTTGAAATAGCCTCTTCCACATCTGTCATATGAAATAAGGGAGGATGGATATGTTCAATCACCGGTTCTCCCTTCCGAAATCCGACATGCCATTTCATCGGTGAAAAATCGAACAGCACCAGGTCCGGACGCGATAAGACCAGAACACCTGAAAAACCTTCCCCCAGTCCTAGTAAACACACTGGTTCGGCTCTTCACAAGTTACCTATCTGAATACTAGGTCCCTACTCAGTGGAAGACCAACAAGACCGTGTTATTGTTCAAGAAGGGTGACCTGCACGATATTGGCAACTATCGCCCAATCTGCTTACTGTCTGTCGCCTACAAACTTTTCACTCGAGTTGGCCTAAACAGAATTGTCAGAAAACTAGACGAAGAACAGCCATGTGAACAAACAGGGTTTCGTAAAGGATTTAGTACGATGGACCTCATCCACACGGTAACACGGCTCACTGAAGTATCGCGAGAGTACAAAAGACCGCTCTGTCCCACTCTTAGCGATTTACGGAAGACCTTTGATTCAGCTGAGAAAGAAGCAGTCATGGAAGCCCTTGATAGTCAAAAAGTCCCTATTCAGCACATAAAGATTCTTCGTGAGCTGTACAAAAATTTCACAACCAAGATATCACCATTCTACAACGATACTAACACTGACGTCAAAAGAGGGTTAGGCAACGGGATACCATATCGCCAAAATCATTTACCACCACCCTCCAAGACGCCGTGTGAACATGTGAACATTGGAATGGGGTAATATGGGAGTGAAAATCGACGGTCGGCAGTTACACCATCTTCGCCTTGCTGATGACATCGTCCTCATAACACCAAACATTAGCCAAGCGGAACGAATGCCTGCCGACTTTGATAAAATCTGTGGAATGATTGGTCTTCGTCTAAATCTCATAAAAAGGATGTTTATTAAAAATGTATTGGTTTCGTATGCCCCATTCACGCTCAACGGAACGAATATCTCCGAATGCTCCAGTTGCACCTATCTAGGTTGGGAAATCAATATGATGAACGACCTAGCTCTAGAGCTGAGCAGGAGGAAACGAGCGGCTTGGGGAGCTTTCAAGAGCATCGAGAATGTAGTGAAGAAAACAAATAACACCCGACTCCATGCTCACCTTTTCGACTGAACGGTACTTCTGCCCTAACGTATGCTTCAGAAAACTGGTCGCTGCGTAACAGGATAAAAGGTCACTCAGCGTAATTGAATGCGCATTCCAAAAGACGATGCTAGGAGTATCCCGTTCCACACAAGTGAGGAATGGGATCCGAAGCTCCGATCTGCGTCAACGATCAAAAATCAAAGATGCCATTTTGTAAGCCAAACAGTCGAAGATAGGGTGGGCCGGACACTAATGCGTATGAATGACAACCGATGGACAAGAGCCGTTAGTGAATGGATTGCTCGGGATGTTAAACGCACTGCAGGAAGATCACCGACTCAATGGTCAGAGTTATTCGCGAAAAACCTAGAAGAAAGATATGGTGCTCGACGACTCCTTAGAGAAAGCAGGAACCACTGGGCTACTCTTGCATGCGGCAGAGAAAAATGGAAGATTTACTGGCGCCCGCTCTAGTTACTCGACGATCAACGGGACTAGAAGTGAAGCAAGTGAGGCAAAGCAAATTTCACTGCGAGCTAATATACATTGATTGAAAGTTGAAAGCCGCCGGTATTTTTGCATCGAATGCTATTGACCAGTCTGTTGATGAATACGCTAAAACATAAGTGTTGAAAATCGCACTACAAGCAGCAGCATTATTCTAAATTTATGTGGTACACCACAAATAGTTTTTGTTCACCGTGCTCGTAGTGGTTGAACAAACAGTTACTGGTTCGAAGCCGTTCCTACGTTGTGCTCCGAAAACCTTATATGGTTCATCCTAAAATCAAACACTGTGTAACCATGCAGTATCTCATTTTTTCGACATCAGAACACTAAACCTTGGCTACCTCAACAGGAATAAATCGAAACCTTTCTTCACTTCCAACGTTTCCATAACTTACAACCGTGCAAAGCGCAAATATTGTTGCAAACCGGCAAAATTCTTTATGAATTCCGTTTATAATTAAACGCTTTTAAAAGTTCTTGCGGAAAAAACGTCAAAGCAGAATGGTGGATGTAGAGAGGTGACAGCAAATGAGGTATAACGTGGCCTCGGTAAAGAGAGCACGAAAAACTCATAGTATTGAACCTTGCAAAGTACTGAGAAATTCCACAAATAAGTAACGGTTTTTAACAGATATTCTGAGAATTTTGTAAAAATTCGCGGTATTGAAAAAAAACGGCTTAACAGCGAATGTAATAATCATGGAACAGCAAAGCAACAGCAGTAGCGTATGTGTGCGAGGAACAGTGGAGAGCAAATCAGTTGAAGGTGATGGAAATAGGGAGAGAAGACTTAACAGCAAAGGAAAATGCAGTGTTCAAGAAAACAGCATGCAGTGACAAAGTTCTACAACACAGTGGAATTGAGAGTAGAATACGAACACTGAAGACGATAGCGGAAGGGTTGCATACCGACTACGGTGCAAAAATTCTACAAAAAGGCCTAAAATCTTGTTTGTGTGAACGAGTTTTCCACGGCTCAGAATGGAGTCATAACGAGGAATCAACGGAGGATGTTAATCGTCAGCCCTCCTGGGTATGCCATCATGGATCGTGGTGTCTCCAGAATATCAGCCTCAAACTTGGCTAGGTTAATTTTTGTACAATCAGTGGTTCAATGCAGGGAGCGACAGACTAATATAGATCACGTAGCAATAAACGACTGTTTTAAACAAACCGTTAATTTTGTAAAGATTGAGATAATGAAGTGACGGAGTAGGATTGAGCCAACAATGGTTTAACCTTTCAACGACGAACACAATATATTATTGGGAGTAAGGCGACTTTATCGCGTGAAATAAAGAAGCCATAGAGCACTTATAGAGAACATTTTGCTCCGTCTGCAAGGCACTTCTTCATACAGTTGTCGACAATAACTATTATTTTCTAATGTAGATGTACCAAAAAGTAAAAGTGACGGAGAGGGGATGAATAAGATAATGCGATAGTTCACAAATTTATTCAAAACGCCTCAAGAGTTTTGCGCGTTGATGTTTTTTGATGTCATCCTTAGTATAACATCATATACAGATAAATTAAGAAAAAAAAATGGAAAAAGTCGAAGTATTAAGCAAACACACTTTGTTGACCGTGGCCTTTCCTGGTCCTCCATAAACATCAGTAGGAGTGAGAATGCGGCCAATTCACCCGTTTCGTCTTGCTAAGACGATGCTGCGGCAGCGTTGCCAGTGCCTGCAACCTGCGAGAATAGCAAAGTTGATGACTCCATAAGTGATGCAAGTTTCAAACATAGAATAGCTGAGACGTTGTCAAGCGTTTGTTGTTCTCGTGTGACTCTTTGCAATGGAGTCACAGAAAGGAGTTCCACTGGGTAATATGTCCACGGTTTATGTCCTTCTGGCGCAGTAAACAATCCTGGATACCAGAATAATGTAGGCAATCTTCTTTTCTCTTTACGAGCAAGGTAAAGTGGGTATAGTGAAGAAAATTTGCAAAGTAATACTCAACAAAAAAACAACTGTACTATGGAGTTAGCATACTTCAGCTCAATATTGTAGTGGTCCTTAAAACATTGCTCAACAGCACACAGGTTCCCGTCTGTACTTCGCATCCTATAAATGAAATTAGGAGGTGTAAACCTGTTATAGGAAAGCAACATAGCAATCGAACCTAAGAGAACTAGCAACAGAGGTGATATTGTCGATTGCGAATGTTTTCATCCTACCGTATAATGTCGTCACATATAACCCTTATACTCTTCCGTTTTCAAAGATGTGCACACTACTCCAATAAAATTCATACCTTTAGTGATCTGCAGAGTTATATGCATAAAATCGGGCCTACTGGCAAGATCCACGGAAAACTTTGACCTTCTAGTTCTGCGATCAAGAAAAGTCGACATTTGTTATACTTTACAGAGCAAATTTTGCCCACCCACGTGAAAAGTGCTGTTCGTGACTAAAACATGCTAAGGTAATTCAGACACAACGGAAGGCAAAGTGCTCATAAAACTTAGTCTGCAAACCGTCAGCAACGACGAATATGCTACATTTTCCACAGTCGTCTTCAAGCATTTTCACGCTTTTCGACAACCCACTACCAATGTAATTGCCATACATTAGCTCTTGAAGCCCATCATCATTTTCTGAGAGAATATAGAATAAAAAGTCGGTGACTGTCGAGGTGGTAATAGGTGAAGTTAAATCTACAATAGAAACCAAGCTCGTAGTCCAGAAAACAAATAACAATTCACCTGTTCTCTTTCCTTGCTTCCCAATAATGATGATGCGAAACATTTAATTACTTAAAGTAAAAAGCTTCGTAATCGTATAAGTAGTGTACGTCAGATCCGTATAGAACAAATTGCGGCCTAGAACTTTATCGCATTGAAGTTAATGACAACGGGTACACGTATGTATACCCGGAATTTTTGCTCGCTAAGCGGCCGTCTGATTAAACCACCTGAGTAATCACTTTTCACGCCAATCTACAAATTCTGTACTGAATGGAAACGGCTTGTATCGTAAGTAAATGGTTCATTTGACAAAGAGATAGCGCAAAATGATACCACTACGTATACACGAAGTCCAATGGAAAAACAAAGGCTTTCAAGACTTTCCATAATCTATAGTGTTAGCCTATCTCAGCATCATTGCAAGTACATCTGTAGTAATTCTTAGCTTAATAGGCGACCTAGTTTCTTGCGCTTTGTGGAGTTCTTAGGACACTATTCATACTTTTGATATTCTTGTTGAGCAAACACGAGGTGTTACTAATGTTAAGTGTTTTTGCATACCGTCTGGGAGATTGAATCCCCTATGCCGTCCAAGTGCACAATTAATCATCGCTGGTGTGGTGGTACATGAATCTGTATTGATTAGATCATGGTAAATATCGAGTTCTACAAAAGGAATGAAGAATTGTCATTTGCAAAGAAACTTGTTAAATATGATCTCTTGAGGTTCCGTTTCAAACATAAGGACAGCATAAAATTCAGCGGACTTTCTTCACTGTGGGGTGGCAAAAACCTATGGTATATTATAACATCTTATGAATTGTTCCATTGTATTATTATCAATTTCTGTGTAACAATGAAACGCTACTAGTATCATGTACGCTGTATTCCTTCTACAAACGTGGCAAGGATTGGAGAACCATTTATTTATGCTGAGAGATTATCTGTTTGTTTTCGTTTGTAGTTTAGTAAAACGCGTATTCCTTCCACAGAAACCGAGTATGGCCGGTGTGCGTTTTGTGCGTTGTATTTTAATCACAATGTTGTTGAGATATTTGCAAAACTCCAGACCGCAGGTGTTTGTGGTGGGGAATGAACGCGCTATTACTCTTTCCGGCGATAACGCATTCACCACCACAGGCTTCGTTTCGCCTTTCTCTTAGGTTATTTTACACTTTTTTCTACACTATTTTAAGTTAACACTTGCTCTACCCTAAATTGCCTTACAGTTGGTTGAATCGTCATTTCGGACATGATTATAGTTATTAAGTACTTATGTTTCAATCGCAAGTAGTTGTGCTACAGTTATTTCCCAGATAACATTCAATAATGTTGTGCATCCCGAATGCTTATAAGTGATTGTCGTTTCAAGATACCATGCCGATAAAGGGTTTATGCTATGCGATATATTTATTTGTTTTTTTGAGTGACTAAGCGGTGACTACAAACCTTATTCTGCTCTTCGAAAAAGATCGTTATTTGGGTCGGAACTATGGTGCTAAGAGTTCCATTCAAGTCGATCCTAAATGAGTTCATAAAAAATCGTGGCACTTAGCAGAAAAGTGTTTTAATTACACATGACAAGGTCTGTGATGGTCAACGTGGAATGATAAATGTTTCGTTTTCTCTGATTTGTGTTAATTCGAGCAGTTTAGGTGTTGAACTATTTCTCGATAATCGAAGAGGAATTCAACCACTATCGATTATATCAAATCCTTATTATTATCATTGCACCATTTTGATCGTAAAAACCGCTAACTTCGCATCCATACAGAATTTAGTTCAAAAACTCGTTCCACCCTCATCTTGGCCAGAAAAGAACATGTTCAGATCTCGATGCGTCTTCAGAAGCCTCTTTTTTCCCTGATGTTTTTAGAATCCTTTTTTAAATTATTTTTTTCACCTGAAAGATTTTTGTAGTCATATGAGATGCGCTGCAATTGGGATGGCCTTCAATTTTCCTATTTTATTTGAGTTATACCAAAAATTTCGACGCGCAAATATTTTTTTCCCGTTTCAAGCTCGACATAAATCCACAAGCAGCTTACATCGACCGTTCTCTCGTCGTAGGCGCTTAATTATCGCTTAAAAACAGTAAAAGAAACGGGCCTCATTCACCTGACCCCGAAAGAGCCTCGAATTTCGCAGTATTGGGTAGGACGAGTACGGAGAGGCTGCTAAAATCTGAATGTCAATAGAAGTTACGTGGATTTCAAAGAACTGTGGTGACGATCTGTACTTACAGTGCACGTACACTTGCATCCGAGTCCTCGATAGAAGACTTGCTCATGCAAGCAAGAAGGATAAGTTACGACGTCACCGGCCTGACCGGGACAAGACGACGCCACACATTCAGCGCCGTGTGTGACACTGCAGAAGAGCTGTTGCCGGGAACATGCGACAGTAGAGGAGTCGGCGGCGTCGGCGTTATCGTTAACAGGACACGAGTTTGCCAATGAACATCGATTCATTCGAACAACTCGCAACCCGAATTGGACGCTTACAATTAAAGAGATGTGGATCAACACAGGCTTTGACGATCTTCGTCGGTTACGGGCCAACATCAAACTATCACAAAGAAGAATCTAAAGAGGTCTATATTGGCATAGAGAAGCACTACAGAAAAGACCACACATTCTTCAAGTTATTATTGGGGGTTTTAACGCCATGATTGGACTATGTTGTACCACCGGTTCTTCCTTTCGAAATCCGACATGCCACTTCATTGGTGAGAACTAGTAAAGCACCAGGTCCGGACAGGTCAAGATTAGAACACTTGAAGAACTTTCCGCCAGTCCTCGTAAACACACTGGCTCGGCTTTTCACACGTTACTTGTTTGAATGCAAGGTACCTCTTCAGTGGAAGACCAGCAAGATCATGCTATTATTCAAGAAGGGTAACTTGCACGATATCGGCAACTATCGCCCAATCTGCCTGCTGTTTGTCGTCTACAAACTTTTCACTCGAGTTATCCTAAACAGAAGTGATAGAACACTGGACAAAGGGCGGCCATGTGAGCAAGCAGGGTTCCGAGAAGGATTTAGTACGATTGACCACATCCACACGATAGCAAGACTTATTGAAATATTGCGAGAGCACAAAGGACCGCTCTGTCTCACTTTCATCGATTTAAATAAGATCTTTGACTCAATTGGGATAAAACCAGTCATGGAAGCCTTGAAAGTCAAGGAATCCCCACTCAGTTCATAAGGATTCTTCGTGAACTTTACAAAATTTCCCAACCGAGATATCACCATTCTACAACGATATTAACATTGACGTCAAAAGAGGGGTTAGGTAACGGGATACCATCTCGCCAAAATCATATACTGCCACCCTCCAGAGCGTCAAGCGAACATTGGAATGGGATAATATGGGAGTGAAAATCGACGGTCGACAGTTACACCATCTTCGCTTTGCTGATGACATCGTCCTTATAACACCAAACATTAGCCAAGCGGGACCTATGCTTGAAGACTTTGATAAAGTCTGTAGAAAGATTGGTCATCGATTAAATCTCAGGAAAACGATGTTCATAGGAAACGGATTGATTTCGAATGCTCCATTCACGTTGTACAGAACGAATAATCTCCGAATGCTCCATTTATGTCTGCCTAGGTCGGAAATCAATATGATGAACGACTTAGCTCCTGAGTTGAGCAGAAGAAAACGAGCGCCTTGTGGTGCTTACAAGAGCTTCGTAGTGAAGAAAACAAAGAACACCCAACTTCGTGTCCACCTTTTCGACTCAACGGTACCTTCTGCCCTAACGTATACGTCAGAATCCCGGCCGCTGCGTAAGCAGGATGAAAGAACACTCAGCGTTATTAATGGCGCGGTCGAAATGACGATGCTAGGAGTATTCCGTTCCATACAAGTAAGGGATGGAATCCGAAGCTGTGATCTGCGTCAACGAACAAAAACCAAAGATGCTTTTTTGTACTGTACGCCAAACAATCGAAGATAAGGTGGGCCGGACACGTAATGCGTATGAATGATAACCGTTGGACAAGAGCTTAACGGCTGGATTCCTCGGGATGTCAAACGCACTGCAGGAAGACCACCGACTCAATGGTCAGAGTTCTCCACGAAAAGCCTAGAAAAAAGACATGATGCTCGACGAGTCCCTAGAGGAGGCAAAACCTACTGCGCTACTCTTGCATGCAACAGGGAAGAATGGAAGATTTGCTGGCGCCCGCTCGAGTCACTCGACGATAGACGGGACAACAGGTGATACAGGGGATGGAAAATTTGTGTTATTCCTCTTCGGAAAGGTTGTATGGCAAAATTTTTTGCTAACTTCTTATTTACTGCCTATTATAATTTTTATGGCACTGTATTGCGCGTGAAACAACCACAATTATGCCGAGATATTTGTAAAACTTCAGACTGCAAGCGTCTGCGGTACGGAACGAACGCGCTATTACGCTTTCTAGGGGCTGCACAGTAGACATGAAGACGAGCCATAGAAAATGAGATAAAAAATAAAAAAATAAATGAACTAACTAACACGGGGTTTTCTTTATTTCTGAAAGTTTCTGTAACTGATCCAGAAATGAATCTAAAGACTGTTGAAGATATTATTTGGACTTTTTAAAGACAAACCAGCCGCACGCAGGCTTTTGATTTAGCTTATACGGAAGATTGCCGAAACGTAATACAAATATGTCGTTTTCTTGTTCAGCAATTGGGAAGTTTTTAAACAGCATACATTTACTTCCATTGAAAAACACAATACAATACAACACTGGCTGACGTTTCTGCAGTACCGTCTTCTTGATCAACCATATGCGACTGTAATCAGCTGTTCTAAGCTTCCTCATTGGAAGTCACAAAAAAGCGGCTCTGAAGAATGCGGTACTGCCGAAACGTCAGCTAGCGTTGTATTGTATTGTGTTTTTCTATGGAAGTAAATGTATGCTGTTTAAAAACCTCGCGATTGCTGAACAAGAAAGCGACACATTCATATTCCAATGCCAAGGTTAATAGAAAGTCGATCCTGGGAACTATTACAAGATGTAATACAAATCTAACTTCGTTGGATGGGATGGCACAGCGGTAGTGATGCCGACCATCGCAAGCGCGTCATTGGCTCGATCCATCACCATGGTCATGAGGCATCTTTATCGCTGCGGTGTCGGGAAATTGGTATGGGACTTGTCGAGAAAAAATTACTTAATGCAATCCAATTGCAAACGATACAGCCTGGCTATCCCAGGACTCCAGAGAGAATCGGTAAAACCAGCATTCGACGATGTTCAAAATGATACAAAAATCCTCATGCAGCAGCCGAAGCCACACTTAAAAATTGGAAGACCTTCGTGGACAATGGATGCGAGGAATCAAATCGAATGTGAGAAGTGCTGGGATCTGCGCAATAGACGTGAAGACGGGTTATACAAGATAGAATAATTAAGCAGATAATAATTTTCTTAAAAATCTCCTTTCGTGTTTTATAACAATCCGGTATCGACAGAACTCCGTTTAATACTGCCGCCCTATTGTCGTCGATTGAGAAGCATAAAGCTACCGGCGTTGATCTATCTCTGAGTTTGCGTCGTGCATTCAACTTCTTCAAACGCCGTTTGCAGGTGATTGAATGCACATGTGGCCTTTACAATGACTCACCGTGGCCCACCGATGTATCGAACCAGTGCTGCTATCCTCCCAGATAAGTCTGGTACCAATTAGCCGACCCCGGAGGGATGGACGGATTGGTAGGCCATGGGCGTAGGGATCGATTCCACGTGTGTGTTGCAGGGCGCCTCCCACCACTGTGCCACACGCGCCAAAACGACACGCGTTTACAAAAATACATCTTTAAGTGGCAAACAATCATTATTCTAAATGAGAGAGGTAGAAAAAAAGAGCACGTATAGTCAGTGATAAGATATACAATACAATACAAGCTGGACTAATCGCTGGCGTGATCACTCCCTTCGGGCTCACGTTTCCGTTCCTTTGGGATCAATAAATTGCTATCAAGCCCGCCTGGAAAAATAGCAGCACCAACTCCATACATCGATAGATCGCCGCCAGATGGTTGCATTAACCAGATATGTATTCAATCACCTCTGCAATGTTACAAGTAGAGTTATATGGAAGGCTCATCTTTTACTCTATAAACAACACTGGAAGCTTTACGTCCTGATTTCTTTATATGCAAAGGTCGCACGAGTTTTTCTAGAGCGCTAACTTCTAGTTAATTTTAACATACTGTGAATCTCCAATTGGCAGTTAAATGAAGGAAATTCAGATATGGAACCGGATTTGATGATGGGCTCCATAATTTTAATCCAGACTAATCACTTAAACTATCCGCTACCATTTAACCTATTAGTGCGCATGTAAGCAAACGTGCTTCTGCATTCGATGAGCCAGACACGCCGATTAGGTTAAAACTTTCCAAACACCTTTTAAAAAATATGGCAACGGCAATGGTTCCAGCGCACTCTTGCGTCCTCACGGAGCCACGGAGTCACCAACAATATTCGATTGTAATCAGCTGTTCTTCTGTTCTTCAGTGGAAGTCACGTTAAAAGCGACTCTGAAGAAGGCTATGATACCGAAATCAGGAGTCATATTTCGTAGAAAAAAACAAATGTCTAAGGGAGATTTTTTTATAGAAGGAAAGCGTGGTATTTTCCAGTGCAATGCTTTCAGACACTTTTCCTTTTCTGTTCTTCTAGATTTCTGTTAGAAATCTTAAAACTTCTCTTGCTATCAAATTTTGGATGTTTTGATTCCGGATGTATCCTAATTTTAAAAAATATTGTATGAAACGTGTATATTTTATTAGTGTCGCAGAAAAAAGTTTCTACTATAAAACTATAAAATTCTGAACTCCTCACATGTACTAGCGATCGAGAAATCATTGTCGGGTGACGGTAAAACAGCTTCTTCGCGAAAGGATTATACGTTGTAGGGAACCATGCTCTGATAATCCGTCAAATGATCGTTTTGTCGATTATAGTGCCTAATAAAGAGATGCTTAACCCTTCAGATTAGATTTATCAATTTCAAGACTTCATCGCAAAAAGCGAGCTGCATGGCTCAATAATCGGTCACCTTGTGTTCACACCGCTTACTCTTCCAATGTGGCAATTCATGGATTCTAAATCTCTAACTGATCGTTTGGTGTTAGAGATGGATCCCAATGGTCGATAAAACAGTCTTCATAGGATAGTATTGATGGTTCAAAACTTGATAAGCTTCGCTGAAAGCCGTTAAAGCTTTCTATACGGATCGAGGCTCATTTTATGGAGACTTCGGTATACTGAACCTAGTGTTCCATAAAGCCTTCGCTGCGCTTTTGTTCAGTTTCTTCTAGCATACTTGCATTGAAGGTATGGTGAAAAAAATTTTAAAAGCGTGGGAATAAATTGGCGATGTGGACTGGGTGAAGGTGCCGTGGAATGTAACTGGCCTGGATTGGTAGCGTCAATAAATAGTGGCCCAAAACGAATTTTGAATCTCAAAAAAGAACATATGTCTTCATTAATAAGAAAATACACAAAATATTCTTTGTATTAGAAATACTGCCCGTCACTTCCGCATTTATGGAGCTTCAGGGATTCAGAATAACTGCCTAAACACGTCCTGTTTTCACTACACGTTAGTACTAACTGGACCATAACGAAACCATGACCTAACACGGCGTTTCTATCCAAAGCTCTTTCTCTATAAAGGTTTTGGCGCCCTCGTCTTCCTCAGAGTCGGAATGATTCAAGCCGCTTCTCCATATCTGCTTATTCCTGTGATCTGAATCTTCCAAGTCGCATCAAGTCGAATCCAGGAGAGTATAGATAGAGCATTTTGAAATGCAACTGTAATGATGGCAAGATATTTGGAAAACTCTGAAAACAAAAAAAAATAGCGTGTCTGATGTCTGCGGTAGAGAAAGAACGCGCTATTGTTCTTTCCGGAAAGTAACGCATTCACCACCACACCATGCGGGTCCTTCGTTTCGCCTGTCTCTCAGCTAGTTCTATCGATTTTTTACCATCAGCAATCACCCGTCAACGAAAATGATCTGAGGAGCCCAAATCGACATTGAATCCAGTTGAGGCCGTAGGTGAATTAAATTACATTCTCAGCCTCAGCTTACCTGGGTTCAATGCCGATTTAAGCTCTTCAGATCGATTCGGTTGATGGGTGACTGCTGATGGAACTGTTTGAAAGAAAACTAACTGAGATACAGTCGAAACGAAAGAGCCGCATGGTGTGGTAGTGAACGCGTCAGCTCCCGGAAAGAGTAATGTGGCGTTCATTCCCCACCGCGAGCACCTCTGGCCCGGAGTTTTGCAAATATCTTACCATCATTATACCAGTGGTCCTAATAATATGAGAAGCGGGTCTCCCCAGAGAATGAAACCAGTGAAAAAAGTACTAAGACTTCATGATGCATGAAAACTAACCATCCAATAACCCCTTCTCTCATTTTGAAATGCCCGTTTAATGAATTGTTAGGAAGCATAGAAAAAACTTTATTGCATACAAAATGTTTAGACAATCACAAGATTAAGTCATTAAAAAAAAAGATCCATAAACAAAAGAAGTAAAGTCTTTGAACAGCCATTAAAGTGATAGAAGAACAGCCGTTTTCTCTCCGTTCTCTTCATTACTGTCGTCGTGAAATAGAGCGAACGTATCGCTTAGAGCATTTTCGGAAGCACCTGTACTCGCTGAGTCGACTTCAAGCGGAGTTATATGGGAAACCGGCGAGCAGTGCGGAATAATACTGCTTGGACACTCTTTATTTATAACAGAATATGCTACGCTGTATTGATACTTGAACTGATTATCACTGAACATGTTTCGCGCCACTAGCTCATTCTGGTTGGGACATTCGATGAAGGTTCTGCACGGTTGCTTCTGCTGTTCTTCCGCTATGTGATAGACAAAACTAAACTCCTTGTTAACTAGCTCATAGTTTATCACATTCAGGGATGGATTCGGAGACGCAGTCAGAGCTGGTAACCGAATACATCAGTTCCTGAGGAAGCACTAGGAGAATTCAATGTTTTTCATCAATAAGCAGACACGAGGTTGTTAATATAGAATTTATTAGAACACAATTGCTGACGTTTCGGCGGTTTCGCCTTCTTCAGAGCCTGGAAAGGTCAAATTGAGATGCGATCTACTCAGCCAAACACTTTCATAACCCTAGCAGATAAAACTTGATAAATCGATTTGTGTTCGCATAAGAAACAGCTTCATTCAAACACCTACCGTTTATTTGTCGTAAGTATTTAAGTTAGTTGGTGGATAGCCGCCGCACAGAGTAATACATGGTCGATAACTGGGTCCATGTCAGATCATTGGATCAGCCTGAGGTATGGCGCTAGGTCACGCGTGATGACAAGACACTCCTCCTTGCGGTTCATTTTTGAATTTTTGGCATTGATCCAAAACGCTTCAAGAGTTTTTCGCGCTGATGTTTTCGATTCCTGCGTAAGGATAGTGACTCCTACCTCAAAATCTTCTCCGTTGTGTTCTTGCATCCTATGCGCGCCTAGTGGAGTATTGTGTTTTAGTTTAGATTTACCGACTAGGTGTTCTTTTATGCGGACGCAGAGCGGTCTACCCGTTTCGCCAACATATTCGTGCCCGCACGCTTTACAAGAGATCAGATAGACTGTACCCGAACTCATGCAATCACCGTCTCTACCATTTGGGCAAATTATGCAGTTTTTT